>JAVIWB010005121.1:0-68317 GCA_031893035.1 Dermolepida albohirtum
AACGGTGACAAATCACATGATCTTGGTGGCCAATTAATATCACAGTTTCTTGAGATTACACGTCCAGGAAATTTTTCTCTCAATAAATCAATTGGTCCGTGTGCAAAGTTAGGTGTAGCGCCATCCTGTTGAAACCACATATCCTCTAGATCAATATTCATTAATTCAGGCCACAAAAACTCGGTTATCCTCCGACGATGTCGGTCACCATTGACAGTTACAGCTTCACCAGCAGCATTTTCAAAGAAGTAAGGTCCAATTACACCACCTAATTGTAATGCACACCAAGCAGTAACTCGTTTAGGATGCATAGGTTTCTTATGAATAATTCGTAGATTTTCCTCACCACAGATACGACAATTTTGTTTATTAACATAGCCACCAAGTTCAAAATGTGTTGTTGTTCATTGATGAAATTGACAAACGAACGACGTTTTAAATGATCTAATGGCTTCAGTTCCTGTGTTATTTGAATCTTATATGCCTTCAGAGCTAAATCCTTGTATAAAATACGTCATGTTGTTGATTCACTAAGTCCAAGTTGTTGTGAACGTCGTCTAATGGACATTTTAGGATCTTCAGCAACACTTTCACGAACCAAACCAATATTTTCTTGTGAACGACCACTACGACTGTATTTTTCACTTTTTTGATCTTCCACGGAATAGGTTTCTTGAAATTTTCTAATAATTTGACCAATAGTGCTTTCAGGTGGACGATTATGTAAACCATAAAATTCACGTAATTTTCTAAAAACTCTTTTCACAGAACGCTGATTTTCATAAAATAATTCGACAGTTTGAACGCGTTGTTGTACCGTGTAGGAAGCCATTTTTATAAATGTCATTCATCACACTTTTTAGATGCCCACATACCCAGAAAAATTCAGTGCGTCATCTATATTTTATTTATTCTTAAAAATCCATTTCTGGATTTTATATGTCGGGCACTTAATTTATTATTATTACTATTATTACTCATTTTAAGTATTATGGTCATTAAGATAATAGAGAATAATTTTTCTCGTGAAAAGAATTTCATTGCAGTAAATCTATTTCCAGTCATCGTCATTATGCAAAATCAGAGATAAATCGAATCATATTCGATTACATAAAAAGCCTGCAGTGAATTGTAAGAATACGTTCGAGGGAGTCTTTTAACAGACTGTACTGGTTCTGCATCAAGATTTAATTTAATGAACTTCCTCTCTCGCTCTCTTATAGAGAAAGCTTTCTATGTGCATACGTCGGACGGAACGGAGCAGAATGTGGCGGCGAGTTCCATTGGACCGACATACTCGTGTAAGCTTTAGTAAATTTGAGCGTCGCGTCAGATAGGAAATTCCGTGTTGAAGCTGAGACGCGGCTGGCGTAGCGGGTGCGGGCATAGACGACACCTCTAAAATATGGGCCCATAATCCAGCCTAGATATGCCCACATATTTATAAGGTCGGCACTTTATCATTCTTGAAGTTTAGATTGGATTTTATAATGTATGTACTTTGTTTCAAAGTTACAAGCCGACGGAACTGCGAAATCCAACATCCTTATGATATTATGGCGACCAACACGATAGATGAAATCTTAAAT
Source organism: Dermolepida albohirtum (assembly GCA_031893035.1). NCBI lineage: Eukaryota > Metazoa > Arthropoda > Insecta > Coleoptera > Scarabaeidae > Dermolepida > Dermolepida albohirtum. The sequence goes on from JAVIWB010005121.1 coordinate 1,590, forward strand.
ATACGGAAGTACTGATTATTTATAAAATTAGGAAAAAAATCTATATTATTTCTTATTGATTTATTCGATTAATACACAGTCTGTCGCAGAGAAAACCGAAATTTTTCAAAATAAAAACAAAAGCTTACTATTTTGGTAAAATTCATTTATTTTAGTCAAAGTAGTCGCCGTCGGCTTTAATGCACGGTCACTTAACATTTTGAATGAATTTTGAAGTTCGTCTTTTGAGCAGTGGCGGCTCGTGAGTATTTGACATGGTGAGGCAGATAGAATAATAAATATTCAAAATTGTTTACAATTGATTAATAAACTCTATATACCTACTACATATAAAAACAGTTTATATATATTTATATATATATATATATATATATATATATATATATATATAGGGCTTCCAGTACAAACAGGGCTGCCAGACGTGAACTGAGCCCTATATCGCGCCCCATTCGATTTTTAAGGGAAAACGAAGTTTCAAAGCAAACCCTTGTGAAACGAAAATAAATATTCTAAAAAATCAAACAAATTCTAAAAACATTAATCAAAAATAAGAACTCAATCTTCTAGGATTTAAAAATAAAAAATAAATACATTCCTATTATAATATAAAATTTAATAATATAACAAATATATACATATATATGTATATATATAAATCAACAACAATCCAATAACAAAATTTCAAAATTACATGCAAAATGAAAATATTTTAAAATACAGAGAATTTCCTTTATTGGCATTGCACGTAGAATTACATTTAATAGATTTTACTTCTTGTATAGCAAAGGTATCCTCCGGTTTTTTGTGTTAGCAAAATAATCAATTACATCATTATAAAATCGTTCATCCCTCGTCATCGTTTTAACCAATTCCTTTTCGATTGCAATTAGTGCACAGTTACTAAGTCTTTGTTGTCCAATTGTATTTCTAACATACGATTTTATACGTTTCAATGTGGAAAAACTTCGCTCAACGGACGCGGAAGTTACCGGTATGGTAACTACTATACTTAGCAATTTAAAAAGTTCTGGCATACAGATGGCTAACTTTTGTTCGTGCATAAATCTTAACATTTCACATGGTGTTTTAGAATTACCAAGGAGTTGCATGTCACTATAAATAACAGCTAATTCATTTTTTAATTGAATTTGATCAAAAAATTTATATTGTTCAAACAAATTATTTAAGAGCCTCTGAGGAAATGCCTTCGAATATTCTTCAAATTTACTTTCTGTTAATAAATCAAAAAAAGCAAGTTTTTCTAAATCAATAAATCTAATTTCAATTTGACTAATAAACGTATTTAGAATTTCGAAAAATAATTTTCTATAATTTTGTTTAGTATCTGGAACGTCATCAATTCTACGCCTTTTATGTGCAACAGATTCGTCAGACACCGAATTTTCGTATACAGTACTGAAATATGTATCACACTCCCGAAATTCTCTAAACTTATCAAGCAAAAAACGTAAACGATCTCTGGCATAAATAACATCAGTTAGTTTGTTTTGTAATATTGAAAATACAACGTCAGTTTGTCCAAATATTAACTTAAAAGTATCTAAAAGAAAATTAAAATCATTATCCAGAAGAAGATTTTTTAATCCAAAAGCTTCTCGTATAGATATGCTATCAAAGTCAGGACTTTCTGCAATGAAATCAAAAACTTCAATTAACTTATTTTTGTTCGCATGAATTGTAAAAACAGCCCTAGAAGTGAAATTCCAACGAGTAGATGCGTTTGATGGTATATGTTTTTGACAGATTAAATTTAACACATGAGTTCTCTTAGTGGATTTGGAAAAAAAAGATGAAAACCCTGACAAATTTGAAAAAAATATTCTTACAGACGTTATGGACTTACAAGATGTTCCTAACACTAAATTCAAGACATGTGCATGGCAGTGTGTAAATATTGCTTGAGGAGCTATTTCTTTAACTTTTGTTTGTAAACCGTTCACATGCCCAGCCATAACTGCCGCTCCGTCATACGTTTGAGCAATTAGTTTACTATTAAACTGAAATTTTTCAAAAATATTAGTTAACAATTTAAATAAATCATCAGAGGTGCGACCTGAACTTACATCAAAGAATCCTAAAAACCTTTCAACAATATTACCCTCGATCGTGTATCTTACAATAATAGACAATTGCGAATTACATGTTATATCTGTTGTTTCGTCTATTTGCCATGAAAAATATTCTGAATTAAAAATTTCACAATCTATTTTTTTCTTTACAATAAAATTAATTGATTCTATTAATTCGTTTTGAATTGTTTTCGATGTGCCAAAAAATACAGAGCTATCATCTAAGAATTTTTGTAAAATGGTATCATGTTTTGCCGTTAATAAAACAAGTTCTTTAAAATTTCCCCTGTTTGCAGAAGTATTTGTTTCATTATGTCCTCTGAAAGATAATTCCTGTGTACAAAGAAATATAGTAATATCAATTAAACGCTTTAATATATCTCGATTTTGGCTAACTTCTTTATTGTAATTCTCCATTTGATTGCGCCTCACATTATCTATCGCATCCGCGATATTATATTTTCCGAACATATGTAATTTACAAGTAGCTAAAATGTGATGTTTGGATTTAGTATGTTTTTCTACTGATCGCGACAAGTTTTTAAGATCAAAATAACCCGTTTTACTCCAAATACTATCTGTATTTGTGGAAAAAATTATACATGCCCAACAAAATAATCTGTTTCTTTTTATACTACCACATAACCAATTACATTTGTTATACCACGAATTATTGAAATTTCTGTTAGACTTACCGTGTATTGTAAGACATTTTGATAAATCAGGGTTTGGTCTTGGAAGGTTTTTGACATATAATTGATCTTCTACCGATAGAACAACGAACGTATTTCTTATTAAAAAATCTACAATGTCTTGTGTATTTCTTACATTTTCTAAATCCATATTCACAATTTTTAAATCACTGAAAATATCACTAAACAAATATTAAAATATTTAATCTAACTTTGTTATTCCCCCAACTTTAACTGCTCTTATTTGCGATTCGGGCCGAGAATGTCAGCCTCGAGTATATTCGGTAGTTCGGCGATTGTGATTCGATGAGAGGCTCAGTTTAAATTGGCTTCAGATTGATATCTAAATAATATCTACTTGAAACAATAAAAATACTCCTGTTAAAACTTAAAACATATTATTTGCGTGGAGGAAATATTGAGAAACTGTACAAGAAGAATGTAAACCTTTAGACATCTTTATATCATTAAATAAATACTTAATTTATCCTATTAATAATGCTTTCTATATTATTAAAAAATTCAAAAATCTCACAATAAAGTTAGAAAAATCTATTAACTTTTTGAATATTTTTTCTTCTTTGTTATCTTAAATATGTAGCTAATACTTTACTGTAATTTCCATAGAAATTGAGAATTTTTTGACTGCTGTAGTGCGTTATAAATTTTCAATGAGAGGCAATGAGTGGCCGGGCCTCAAATATTCGTGTTTAGTAGGGATATACATAGATCAAGCATGAAGTTGGTCGGGGCAAGTATACGCGCTCGTACATTCGCACGGAATTAAAATGAAATGATAAATTTGTACTTTGCTTGTAATGCCGGTTTATTTAAAACTATTTTCTTATTGTTTATAAGATAAATTCTGAATAAAAGATGATAATTAATTTATAAAGAATTTTAAAAGTATACATATTATTCTTGTTATAATTCCAAGATTTAGATGGTGAGGCACTGCCTCACCTGCCTCACCTGACCAGCCGCCACTGCTTTTGAGATGTTCTTCAAGATCGCTGTCGATGACTTTTTAATGGCTTCAATGTCGGCATAACGCTGTCCTCTCATCGGCAAATGTAGTTTAGTGAATAGATAAAAATCACAGGAGGCCAAATCCGGTGAATACGGTGAATGGTTGATGGATAAAATGTCATTTGTAGTCAGAAAATCAGTGATAGCGTCGAGTGATGAGAGTGCATTATCGTGTAACAAACGCCAGTTACTATTTTCATGATATTAAGGGCGCACACGACGAATACGCACCAAAAGACGCTTTATAGCACCAAGATAATATACACCATTGGCTGTTTTACTAGTTGCTACAAATTCTTCGGGCAGTATACCTTTCGAATCATAAAAGTAAATGAACATTGTCTTCAGTTTTGACTTCCCTAAACGGCTTTTTTTCGGTCTTTCTTCGCTTGCATACTTCCATTCAGAGCTTTGACGCTTCGTCTTTGAGTCATATTGAAAACAGAACGTCCCATCGCCAGTTACAATAGAATACCTGAAGTTTTCGTCCTTTTTTTAATCAAGTCTGTACAAAGTTGAATTCAGTTAGCTCGTGTAGCACAAACCTTGCACAAATCTTTCTCAGTCCCAAATGCTGTGTCAAAATGCGATGAGTTGAATCTTTGCAAATATTTAATTCCATTTCCACGTATCGTAATGAAGATTTCGGCTTATTTCTAATAAATTCATCCACAAGTTCGATGTTACTTTCCGTAACCACAGATTTTTTTGCACTAGGATGTTAGTTGTCATTTATGTCCGTACGACGGTCTTTAAATCATTTATACTATATATACACACTCGTATGTGATAAACACGCATCACCATACACTTATCTCATCAAATTAAACGGTTCAGTAAACGATCTACCGAGTTTAAAACAGAACTCTTTTTTCAAAATTCATTTTTCGACCAGTGCCAAATAGACACTGTTACTCTATGTGCAATTTCTCTGCTTCTAATGATGCAAATGTCATGATATTTTGACATAACATTGGTGAAAGATTCACCTTATTAATGACTATTTTATAAAAGTTCGGTCTTCTCTGCGACAGACTGTGTAGTTCTGCAAAATCGATACCAATACTTTTGTATAGAACAACCAAACCTGGAATTTTTAAAATGAAATTAAAAGTCCTGAATATACATAGGCACTTAAAAATCGTAATGTTTTTCTAAAGATATGATACGTTTGCACAATCAATAAACTGCATGAAACCACAGTATAAAGTTGTCAGTCATAGAAAACAATTTTCAAAAAGTTTTATTCGCAAACAAAATATATTTTACTATTTATCGAAAATGAACATGAACAAACTAGTCAAAATATTACTAGTACTATGTACTATAAAGCAAACTATTATAATATATTTAAGTAATATGAATAAATTAGATAAAAAATTCTACTGGTTTAGGTTATTAAAACAGTATTACAAATAAAAATTTAACTAGTTTAATAATAATAATTTTCTTTCTTTTATCTAACAGATTACTCCATTAAGAGGACAATATAATAATAAGGTACAGTGTTAAGTTAAACAATAATCTATATAAAGTAAATTTGAACTATAACTAAAATATATATATCTAAAAAGAAATAAAATACATATAAATGAAATACTAGAGTCTAACAACTACCATATGTATCCGAAAGTCATTACTGGCGTTTTCGTAAATGTAAAAAAACTACATAATTTTTAAGAAAGCGGTAAAATTTATTTATTCAAAGTATTGGCCATTTGATTCTACACACCTTGGTCATCTGTCAGGCAATTTATGGATGCCATCCCAAAAAAAACTGTTTGTCTTTTAAGCAAAAACGTTCATCGAGCAATTTTTTAACTTCTTCGAAATTGGCGCAGTGATGCTCGTGTCCCATTGATGCGAAAAGCTGATAGTCGGACGGGGCAAGGTCTGGAGAGTACGGTGGGTGCTATTTTATATTCCATCCAAGTGCTTTCAACACTTCTTTGATCAGTTTTGCTGTTATCGTTCTGTAAAATCACTTTACCGCGTCTTCGTTTCTCTATCAATGCATGGTTAAAATTGATAACTTGTTGTCGGTAGCGATTAGTATTAACTGTTTCACTAGGTTTCAACAGTTCATAATACACCACGCCACTCTGGTCCCACCAAACACAGAATATTGTTTTGCGACAAATACAATTTGGCCTTGCAGTCGATGGGCCGGCTTCGCCAGGTGATAATTTCGATTTTTGCGCTTAGGATTTTCAAAATAAATTAATTTTTCATCACCTGTCACTATTCGATGTAGACATGAAGCCCAATCATACCTTTGAAGCAGCATTTCATAGGCAATTTTTCGATTTTCCATATGCCTCCTGGTTTTGGAGCTTGATGTCAGTAGAATAAAATGACATGTGTCAAATCATAACATTGTACACTTAAGAATAGCGACATCTGTTAGAAAAATCGGTAATGACTATCCAGTACACCTAGTATATATTTTTTCGATTTTCTCTTTGCCTGTCATTCAATTGATGTGGCACCCGTTCTCCTATCTTTTGGATTTTTCCCATTGCCCGTAATCGGTAGCTAATCGTTTCTTGGGCCACATTTAACGCTTCTGCCAATTGTTTTTAAGTTTGGGTTGGGTCTTCATCCAATAACTTTTGTATTTTCGCATCTTCAAACTTTTTCGATCCACCAGAACGTTCTTCGTCTTGTACATCGAAATCACCACTTTTGAACTGTCAAAGAAAAGTAATGCGTGGCGCTTTTTACTCTGATTTCGCGAAAGTAAAAAACTTTCGCGAAGTTAGTGTAAAAAACATCTACCTGATATTTTGATTCAACGGTAGAACTGCTATACTGACCCACGCTGCTTCCTAGAAGTAAAGCACCCCCAAAGTAAACGTTCGAAAATCTTAAAGCAACTGGACAAAATATTGATAGATCTGCAGTTCAAAATATTATATTTGTTCAGTTTTTTATAGTTATATATGAGTGTAATCTTGCTTATCTTCCAAATATTTGGAAATATTTTGGAAAAGTAGATGTACGTTGAGTAATCCATGATGACCTGTTATGTAGTTAATCTTAAGGTGGTTTATGGCCGTCAATGTTTTGCTCTCTGAGAATATCCAATGTAAAAGTTGTTCATAGTTTCCTCAATAATTGACATGAATGAGACGTGGTTGATATTCCTCCCAAAAAGTTTTAGCAAAGGCTTGAACTATTCTGTTTGGATCCGCCAGTTCATTATCATCAAATCTCAAGGTACAGAGAATTCTTGAGTTTCCCTTCCTCTGCCCATTACTTAAGCTATTAAAATTTATGAGGCGATTATCTATATGTAATTTTCTGTTAGACGTTTTATATCTAGAAGCAATTGCAAATGCTCAGGAAGGTAACAAAGAAAGTTAAAGTTCTTGGAATATCTTTTATCAATCCGGAACTTGTTTTCAAAACCATTCGACACTCATTCTTTTAAACTAAATATTCACATGACACTTCAATAGCTTAACTATGCAAGATTAGACATTCGAGACAGACTAAGATAAAAAACGGGAAACTAAAAGAAAATAAAATATAAAACGTTCAAAGTAGATTTGAGAAACAGATCACATCTCGATACGGGAAATTGATAAAAGTTTAGATGTGCATTATGCAAAGTGTATTTTAAAATGTAACATTATACAAATTTTATTTATTTCACAATAGGCTCACGTAAGACGGGAGTTGCGGTAATGCAATTTGAGAATACCGAGAGGCGATCTGTCTCGCTGGAGTTAACGCGACGTCGAGAGGGATTCGACGCCCCCCCCGACACTTCCAGTGGTATGGTGGATTGGGGGATTCACTGGGGGGCGACACTGCGACTCCGCCCATTCGAGAGGGCTGTTGCCGAAACGCAAGGACTTATATATTAGCATCCTGGATGTCCTCTACGATGGCAGCTACTTTGCCGAGTCCTGCGTGTCGCATATTTCGGGTCTTTCTAGTTTTCCAACTAGAGGAGAAAGAATCGTATATCTAATTGTAGGATAAAGTTAAAGAGTATAGTAAATTGGAAAAGGATGGATACAATTCGAGAAGTTGTAATTTTTTTTTATAATTAAGCCCGAATTTTTTATATACAGATCGTTCGATAAAATGGGCCCATTGCTGAAGAAGCTTCATTTGCAGTTTCATCTCAGACAAGGCATATATACTACAGGCCACAAGTGAGGGATCACTTATCATAAATAACAAAACACTTGTATTTTAGACACATCCCTTAGACTTTTACCTGTTTTAGTGAGAATAATCGAAATAACAGTTGTAAATGTAATTCTGAGAAGGATTATTCGGATTATTATTATAAATTAGATAAATATATTTGTTTCTGAAAAATATTGTAAATCCTTTTAATAGTTTTATGGCGTCTATTTAATAGAAATATTTTATATACCCCACTAAATTTAATAGGGTTTACAACGCAACATTATTATAATGGTATTAGGAATTCATAGTAAACTATTTGGCAATTTAAAAATTAGTTTTCGTGCAGCATTTGTCCGAGTAAGTTGCAATACGAGTATTTAAGAACAGACGTAAAAGTAACTTATAAAAATGCCGAAAAGAAAGGAACTTAGCGCAGAAACTCGTAGTTCTATAATAACGCTACATGGTGAAAAATTTTCACTGCGGCAAATAGCCCAAAAGTTAAATTTATCTTATCACGCGGTGCAAGGAACAGTGAAACGATATTCACAAAGTGGATCATTACAACCAATAAAACGTTGCGGAAGGCCAAGGGTAACTACCAGACAAGAGGATTTGCACCTAAAAATACTATCAAAACGAAATAGACGCCTCACAGCTCCTCAGCTTCGAGCAGAGCGGAATGAAGGCCGTCAAAAGTCGATGTCACTGACTACTGTAAAACGACGTTTGACAAAGGCGGGACTACATGGGCGTATTGCAGCTCGGAAGCCATTATTGAATCCACGAAATCGTGAAAAACGGTTACAATGGGCCCAGGACCATCAACACTGGGACATGGAAATGTGGAAGCAGGGGTTATGGACAGATGAGTCAAAGTTCCAAGTGTTTGGTAGTAATCGACGAGTTTTCGTTCGAAGACAAGTGGGTGAAAGGATGTTACCCGAATGTTTAGTGCCAATTGTTAAACACGGGGGAGGTTCTGTGCTTGTTTGGGGATCCTTTTCCTTTGATGGTGTCGGAGATTTGTACCGCATTGAAGGCATTTTAAAAAAAGAGGGGTACCTGAAGATTTTGGAGGAACATGCAATTACGTCTGGGTTAAGGTTAATTGGTGAAGGTTTTCACCTACAACAAGATAATGATCCCAAACACACTTCCCAACTTTGTAAAAACTATGTGAATCAAAAAGAGGAGGAAGGGATGCTGATAAATATGATTTGGCCACCACAATCACTCGATCTCAACCCTATCGAATTATTGTGGGATGAATTAGATAGAAACGTGAGAGAAAGCTGTCCACAATCGCAGAAACAGCTTTGGGAGCAACTTACAAGGGTGTGGAATAATTTACCAATGGATACGCTCCAGAAACTTGTATCGCGGTTGCCTAATATTTGTAAAGAAATCATTAAGCGCAGAGGTGGATACTTCGACGAAAGTCGAATATGATAAGAAATTCTACAGAATATGTTGAAATTATTTTATTATATAAGGAAAACTGTTCATTTGTCTCGTAGATATAATTTTGTAGAAACATACGTTTTGTTTCACTAAGCGTGCATGTTTTTTTTAAATTTCGTCTACTGATCCCTCACTTATGGCCTGTAGGTATATGTTGTATACGTGTATAATCAATTATGATTTATGAAGGCGATTATGATATGGTATTTTCCAAGCTCCACGTTGGCTTGCGCTAAATTTATTATTAATTTTTGTTGTATGTGCATGAATTTAATACTTTCTAATAAATATTGCATGAGGAGAGAAGATAGTGGCGTATGCAGATGATATAGTGCTGATTACGAAAAGAAGAAAAATAATGATGGAAATACTTCAGGAATTAAACACACAGAGAAAAAATGGGAATAAGAATAAATGAAAATAAGACCAAATTGATGAAATTTGGTAAGGAATACACCAAAATGAAGATCCAACTGGGAGAGTATATTATTGAGGAAGTAGATAGGTTTAAGTATTTGGGAGTGATGTTAGATAAAAGTGGGGAGAGAGAAATAGAGATTAAGGAAAAATAGCAACAACAAATAGAATAGTACAGGCAAATAAGAAGCTATTGAAGAGCAAAATATTAAGCAAAAGTTGTAGAATGGAAATATATAGGACGATAATCCGATCAACTATGATGTATGCAGCAAAAACACTCAGCATGACGAAGAAACAGGAGGAGGATCTGAGAATAATGGAAAGAAAAATATTGAGAGTGATACTGGGACCAGTGAAAATAGGAGATACTGAATATAGAAGAAGAACTAATCATGAGCTTTCACAGGAAATAGGAGAGGACATAGTGAAAAAAATTAAACAACAGACAGCTAAATTGTTAGGACATGTATGGAGAGCGAGAAGTGGAGGAGGATTTGAGAAGGACCGGAACCAGTAACTGGAGGCAGAAAGTGGGGAATAGAGAGCAATGGAGAGAAGTCTATGAAAAGATATAGGCTGGAAAAGGGGCGTGATCTCCCCAACACAGATCTAGAGAACCGAAACGTGGCTTAACTCCTTCAGGAGTGTTACGCCATGATAATAACAATAATAATAAATGTTGCATAAAATAATAATCACAATTGATACTTACCTGTTTATTTCTGTCTTATATTGATATGTATATATTAGTATTTTTCCCCCTTTAATAAAGGAACTTGAACAGGAAGTAATCACAAATTTAGAATTTAAACCGACTTTTTTCAAACGATACGTACCCTAAATAAAAAACAAATTACATTTTACAACAATTCAATAAATATCATACCAAAATACAATTTACAATTGAAATACAAAACAATCATGAACTAAATTTTCTGGATATAACTTTAATAAACCACAATAATAAAATACACAGTGACTAATACCATAAACCCACAGTACCAAATAGATACCTAAACTACAACTCATTTCGATCAATACAACACAAAAAAAAGTTTAATAGTAACCGCAATAACAGATAGAGCAATACAATTGACTGACACAGAATACAGACCACAAATATTAAGCGATATTAGAAAACTATTAGCTTAAAACGACTATCCACCAACATTCATAAACACCATCATCAAAAAAAGATTACACAAATATTATAACACTAACAGAAAAATCAATGACAATAAGATAAAAAATTATAAATATATACAGCTTCCCTACATCCGACACCTTTCAGAAAACGTTAACAAAATCTTAATACCATATGACACTAGCACACAAAAATCGCAACGAATTCAATAGTCTATTCACATAGCTATAAGATAAAATAACCTAATATAAGCAAACACATATTATATATAAATTATCATGCAATGACTGTGATGGTGTATACGTGGGCAAGGTGAAAAGTTCTCGGCCTGACACAGAGATGGAGTTATAATTAACAGAAATTTATGTTTCCTGCGTGGCTGCATGTGTCTTTAGTTCATATGAAAACTTTCAACTTGTTTTCTCAAGTAGTTTGTTTGCAAGAATTTTTGTAGTAGACGTCGTGCATGTAATTTTTTTAAATGGATAAACTTGAATATCGTGCTGTTATAAAATTCTTTGTTTTGGATGGTTTAACCCCTGTGCAAATTCATCCGAAGTTGACAAAAGTGTAGGGGGACTCTGCTCCTTCGATGTCAACCGTTAAAAAATGGGCAGCTGAATTTAAACGTGGTCCGCAACCACACCAGAAATCGTCGAAAAAGTACATGATATTGTGTTGGACGATAGGCGAGTGAAAGTGAGTGAGATAGCTGAGGTTGTGGGGATATCGGAAGAAAGTGTGCGAAACATTTTACATAAAGAATTAGAGATGAGAAAGCTATGCGCAAGATGGGTGACGCATTTGCTGAATGTCGATCAAAAGCAAATGCGCAAACGATTTTCGGAGCATCCTTTGGACCGATTTAACAAGAATCCGACCGATTTTGTGCGGTGATTTATCACCATGGATGAGACATGGGTCCACCACTACACGACAGAAACGAAACAGCAGTCGAAGCAGTGGGTGGAAGCCGGTGGTTCAGCGCCAAAGAAAGCGAAGTCGATTGCATCTGCCGGAAAAGTCATGGCCAGCGTGTTTTAGGATGCAAAAGGAATCTCGTTAATTGATTACCTTGAAAAAGACTCTTACTCTAACCTTCTTGACCAGCTGGATGCCAAAATTCGCGAGAAGAGGCCTGGTTTGAAGAAGAAAAAAACATTTTTTATCAGGACAACGCACCCACACACAAGGGTACGTTGGCGATGGGAAAATTGCGGGATTTGGGGTACGATTTGCTCGGCCATACTCCCTATTCTCCTGATTTGACACCCTCAGACTTCCATCTATTTCCAAATTTGAAAAAAATTGTTTCTGGAAAGCGATTCACATCTAACGAAGAAGTTGGAAAGACCGTAGAAGAATATTTTGACAGCCTTCCAGACTCTCACTTCCGGGAAGGAATGTTGATGTTAGAAAAACGCTGAATCAAGTGTGTTGAACTCAAGGGAGATTATGTAGAAAAATAAAATCATTTTTTAAATTTAAATCGTAGTCTTTCATTGTCAGGCCGAGAACTTTTCACCTTACCCACGTATATAGGACAAACTATGAAACATTTACAAGATAGATTAAATGGGCATAAATATTCTAACAACATTGCAGCATTGAAGAAACATGAAAACAAAAAAAGACACATTTTACTTTAAAAAACAAAAGACATTTCAAAAGAAAAGAACTATAAAGCTAGAACCATATTAGAAAGTATTCACATAATAATAAAATAATAAAAAAAGATTATCCTCATATCAAAACACTTAACAAACACACATCTCCTTGCTTCAACTATGTGTAGAAATAAAATATATCCAGAATATGGAAAATAAAGTATGATTAATCATCTACAAAAATTTTTTTATATATGTGATACATTTTTGGACAATATTTGGGGATGTTTGGAGTTTAGTGACGCAGGTAATTATTAACTAAAAAGAAAAAAATTTGATTGTAATTTAATTGTAGTGTTTAATTGTATATTTAGCAGAGTTTGTTTGTAGGTTTAATATTGGATAAATAATAAAATTCTGAAGAAGAATATATTGCTGAAAAGTAAAGAAATAAAATAATTTCTCAATCAACATTGCTGCAAAAAAAAACACAAAAAAATATTATAATATATATACGAGGGTAGTTTGACAAGTAGTGAGAATGGAAAAGAAAAACGAATCTTTTGAATACAAAATAATTTTCAATTTTCAATATATTCTCCTAAAAGAGCAATACATTTATTCCAATGCCCCTATGCCATCTCTAAAATGCGATTCCGGAAGGCTTGCAAAATACTCATTTACGATGATGACAAGCTCGTCGTTAGACGAAAATTTCTTTCCACCTAGTGCCGTTTCCAATTTTGGAAAAAGGTGGAAGTCGGAAGGGGCTAGATCCGGTGAATAAGGCGCATGCGGTACTAATTGGAAATTCAACTCGTGGATTTTGGACATCGCAACTGTGTTGGTATGCGAGGGAGCGTTGTCTTGGTGAAACAGAATCTTTTTCTTTGCCATTCCTAGCCGTTTAGCACGAATCTCAACATTTGATTTTTGTAGAAGTTCTACATAATATTGTCCGTTTATTGTGGCACCTTTCTGAAGGTAATCAATGAACAAAATGCCCTTTGAATCCCAAAAAATTGATACCTTCACCTTGTTTGCCGATAAAGTGGTTTTCGCTTTCTTTGGAGGTGCAGAACCACGTTCTAACCATTGTTTCGACTGTTGTTTAGTTTCGGGAGTACTGTAGTGTATCCAAGTTTCATCGCAAGTAACAAATCGCCTACAAAAATCGACCGGTTTCCGCTTATAAAGGTCCAAACACTCATTGGTAATGCGCAAACGAGTGAACTTTTGATCAGTTGTAAGCAATCGCGGCGCCCATCTTGCCGAAAGCAATATATATATATACATACTTGTTCATTCTAGAATTAGATATGCGCTGTCCACAAGTGGAAAGAGTGCAGTTAGGTTAAAGCGCGCGAGAAAGGAGGATAGAATATCTCTCACTGGCAGTTTCGTTTTCTCCCACTTTTGTATTGCAAACAACTTCCCCTACTTTCTCGCGTTTATTTCAAGAATATTTTATTAGTTTCACGCCAAACGGCAAAACATTTCAAGAAAATAGCCATGCTTGAAAATCTTTTTAATTTTTAGAATTTTCTATTTCATTTATTTCAAGAATATTTTATTAGTTTCACGCCAAACGCCAAAACATTTCAAGAAAATAGCCATGTTGCATTTTATTAAAAGATTCAAATAAAATGCATCAAATAATTTATACAATTCAAAAATGTAGGTACGTATTGTCAATGCATAATGATTTACAGCCCCGACCTACACACATCATGTCGCTGGTGAAGACTGATTTCAGACATTCTCACGCGTAACACACGAGAAAGTAGGGGAAGTTGTTTGCAATACAAAAGTGGGAGAAAACGAAACTGCCAGTGAGAGATATTCTATCCTCCTTTCTCGCGCGCTTTAACCTAACTGCACTCTTTCCACTTGTGGACAGCGCATATCTAATTCTAGAATGAACAAGTCTGTATATGGCTATACCTAAGCAAAGTATCAAGGATGACAACATATGGTCATCTACAGCGATCCTACCCTTTGTAAAAAGTACAACGGACAAAATAGGGCATATACTCTGGAACATAAGACCTGTTTTTAAAGCTACGAACACCATAGCATCGATGCTATGAAGTCCGATGGACAAAATAAAGTGCCAAAATCAAGGCGTATATGAAATACCTTGTAAGGAATGCCACGGTATCTACATAGACCAAACCAATTGCAGAATCTCAGCACGCATGCAGGAACAGTACGACAGTGGACGTACGAAACAAAACTAGTACGTCGACACTAGCATGTCATCACAATTGAGGCATCCAAAACTCATATTTTGGAGATACCGCCTTCACAGTGGTAGCAATGCCTTTCGGATTGGTTTACACGAATGCAAAAGTGCATTGATTTTCAAGGAGATTATTTTGGAAAGCAATAAAGCTATTTTCGATAACAAAAATTTATTTCTGTTTGCTATTCCCGAAATATAAACGGCTACCCTCGTATAAATGCCAAGAAAATAAACTAAAAAGTTTCAGTAACACAAATATTGTATTTTTATTTAAACCCTGAAGTATTGTGATTTTATTGTAATTATATGCAGTAATTACAATAGCATTCGTTGCGACGACACTGCCTTTCTTGCTTGCTTATGTTGTTTCTTGTTTTTACCGTTGTATTTCCCCAATAAATTTAATCTTGCTTTGTTTTTGTTCTAGTGTGGTGAAACTCTTCTTACTTAATTCCATTCTTCCTCTATCTATTCTTTGTGGTTTAGTTTCTTTGTTTTATATATTTCCTGTTCGAAGTATATTGCCGTCAATCTGTCTTTCAGTGTGGAGACTTTCATATTTTGAAAACACTTCTTGATGTTCTTAAAAAAATAAGGTCAATTAAATATTAGGCACTAAAGGGAGAAAAACGAACACGTTTCGTAAAACACCACTGTGCAAACATTTCAATACCCATTCCCATAAAATATTAAAGCAAAAAGCTGGAATTTGCTCCTCATAATCCTCAAAGCAAAGGATAGTTCGACCCAAAGAATAGAACGCCCGATAAATATTCAGAAATAAATATATAAAATTTCCATTTTGTAAATGGCGCCTCATAACATATTCAAGATCGGCCAGTAAGTTTACGGATGCATGTACAAATGTATGCAAGCACAATACACACGTAAGACGGACACACTGCTCACATATGAGCGAAGTCCGGCAACTAATAGCTGTTCAGGTCGACAAAATATCTGCCAACGGAACGAAATGGACCCCAGTTGAGAAGCAGAACTCGCCGGACGTGACAAAATCTCCACAGGGACCCCAAATAACTTCGAACAGTTTTATCTGGAAACATATTCGCACAGGCATAAGGGTGGAATAATTAATGGAGAAGAGGTTAGAAAGCGAAGACGAACCAGTCTGTATCAGTATGGATATCCGTCTGCTTCACTTTCCATATTTTACTATTTGATTAAATGAGGCAAATGAGTTGAAAAATATTTTTTAACTGCTTATCTATCAGTAAATATTGAAAACAAATTTTAAGAGTATATGCATCATTGATAATTTAATGATATTATCAATGATTCAGATATGTTTCGTCCATAGAATGTTAATGTACCATAGTGTTTTAAGATTAATTTGTGTACTTTTCGTTATCAGTATTCTCTCTTCTTAATGGGGATTCGCATTTGTTAATTTTTAATTAATTTAATCCAAGCGGCACTGAAAATTATTGGCAAATTATAGACGATTGCAGCACTTCAATGTAAAGGGTGTTTCAAATTGCGCGGTTTTTTATAAGAATAAATAAAATATAGATGGCGCACTGAATTTGTCTGGGTATATGGGCATTTAGAAAGTGTGATGTATGACATTTATAAAAATGGCTTCGTACACGGTACAACAACGCGTTCAAATTGTTGAATTATTTTATGAAAATCAGCGTTCCGTGAAATGAGTTTTTAGAAAATTACGTGAATTTTATGGTTTACATAATCGTCCATCTGAAAGCACTATTGGTCGAATTATTAAAAAATTTCAAGAGACCGGTTCCGCGGAAGATCGAAAAAGTGAGAAATAGTGTCGTAGTGATCGTTCACAAGAAAATATTAGTTTGGTTCGTGACAGTGTTGCTGAAGATCCTGAAATGTCCATTAGACGACATTCACAACAACTTGGACTTAGTGGATCAGTAACATGGCGTATTTTACACAAGGATTTAGCTCTGAAAGCATATAATGTTCAAATAACACAGGAAATGAAGCCATCAGATCATTTACAACGTCGCTCATTTGTCAATTTCACCAATGAACAACCAGCTGATTTTTCTCAAAAAATAGTGTTTTCTGATGAGGCACATTTTGAACTTGGTGGTTATGTTAATAAACAAAATTGCCGTATTTGGGGTGAGGAAAATCCACGAATTATTCATGAGAAACCTATGCATCCTAAAGGAGTTACTGTTTGGTGTGCATTATGGTCAGGTGGTGTAATTGGACCTTACTTCTTTGAAAATGCTGCTGGTGAAGCTGTAACTGTCAATGGTGATCGATATTGTCGGATGGTAACCGAATTTTTGTGGCCTGAATTAATGAATATTGATCTAGAGGATGTGTGGTTTCAGTAGGATGACGCTACACCTCACTTCGCATACGAATAAATTGATTTATTGAGAGAAAAATTTCCTGGACGTGTAATCTCAAGTAACGGTGATGTTAATTGGCCAGCAAGATCATGTGATTTGCCACCGTTAGACTATTCTCTTTGGGGTTATGTGAAAAATCAGGTTTATAAAGACAATCCACAATAAATTCCTGCTTTGAAAGATGAAATTATTCCTGTCATTAGTGAGATAGAGCCTCAATTATGTCAAAATGTTATTGAAAATTTTAACAAAAGAGTGGACGTTTGTGTAGTTGCAAGAGAAGACCATTTGCCAGATATTATTTTTCGCATATAAATATCATAGCTGATACTTCAATTACCAATAAAAGGTTTTTGAAAGTGAATGCAAATTATGTGTTTTATTTATTCTTTAAAAAAAAACCGCGAAATTTGAAACACCCTTTATATTCTGGAATAAGTACATGGTAGTCGGAAATTCACGATTAATCGTCAGGTAAGACATTTCTATGATTAATTCTGAGTCGAAAATCATAATAGAGAAATATTGTATTGTCATAAGTTAAGCCATTCAAATTGCTTAAAGGATGTGTAGATGTGGCAACCTGGTATGAAACCAATCAATAAATCTGTAAGAAAGATATGACAAAATACGAGTTTTATTTAAGTCTAATGAAAATAACAATAATGACAATTAACATAAATGCTTAATTGATAGCAAATCATTTGAAGACGAAGCGACAGCCTTTGTGTAATTGGATTTAGGACACGTCGCAACATATCTTGGGTTATTAATTGTATTGTACGGTTAATTCTATTTATTACCCTCTGTTCGTTGGCCGGAGGGATCGCTTAAACTTTTTCCTTCAAAAAAGCCCAAAGCAACTTGTCAAGGCCATGATAGCGGTTCATTTCGCCCGATTCTCGTATCTGGAAAACGTTCATTCAACCACGCTCTTGTAATTCTTGCATTATCATCGGTAATATAATACACATTGGCTTTGACATCTAATGGAACATCATCCAATAATTCCTTTAGCACATTTACGTATTCATTTGCATTTAGTTTATTCGCAAGAAATGTTGGTCCAACAGTTTAAAGGTTTAAGATACCTAGCCATCCACTGGTTTGAAGAAGAACTTCTAACCTTTGTGGAATTGAATTTAGGACACATATCTGGGGTAATAAATTGTGTTGGGGCGTTTACTCTATTTATTACTTCCTGGTAATTGGGCGGAGGCGTTGCGTAAGCCCTTTTCTAAAAAAAACCAAGCAGAAAAATCAAGAAGTTTTTTATCTTGTGAACGTGTAGGCAATGACATTGGTCTCTTTCACCCGAATGTTGGTTTCAACCATGCTTTTACAATTCTTGCATTATGAACTGGTGCACCATCGTCTATGTAACACATGTTGGCTTTGACATTCAATACAATTCAATACGTATTAATTTACATTTAACCTATTCGGACAAAATGTTGGTTCTAAAATATGAAAGTTTAAGATGCTTAGCCAAACATTTGAAGAAAACTTTCTTTTTGGTGTGTAAACTCTCAAACAGCTCTTGGATTTTCATCGGCTCAAAAATGGAACTGTAGAAGACACCATCCCTTCGTTACTTCATAAAACAATGGTAACGCTATTACTGTGAATGGCGACCGCTATAGAACCCATGTTAACTGAATTTTTCTAACAGGATGTTAACGAACATATGGGTTGTTGGTGAACCCAACATTGGAGTCAAAATTGGCAACGTGACACCACAAATGCTGCTCACAGTTATGCAAAATGTAATCGAAAGAGCCCGAATTTGCATGAAAGCCGGTGTAGGACATAATTTTACACAATTAATTGAAACAAAATTTATAAGTGCGAATAAATATAATCAGTTATAAACCATTTTTAATCAGTGAAGGTTGATATATAACGAAAATTAATGGGGAATTTTCGTATTCTGTATACGTACAAATAAGTTAATCATCCACAGGCTCCATCAAAATTACTTACCAGTTAAAAACCAATTGAGTTTTTATTTTAAATAAAACATGATGCTTTTTGCTCCATCCTATATATTGAATTTTATTTTAGTTTTTGAAACACATATTGTCACTCAAACAGGCAGGTCTGTCTAACAAATCTACTGGGTTATACAGAATACGTCCATGGAGCTATGGATTGAGGTGTTTAACTTTACGCAGTATATACCATCCTTAGCAAGGTCTTTGACGAAGTTGATCATAATTTACTGCTTATTCAGCTTTCTGAGTTTGGGATGAATGACGATCGCTTCGTTGGGTCACTTCTTATATATTGAAGAGGTCACAAGTAATTAAGATAAGTGGTTTTGATTATTCTCGAGTACACGAAGCCTGGAGTTTTCCAAGGTTCTTATCTAGGACCTCTATTGTTCCATATTTATATAAGTAATATTAATAGGGTTTTTAAGTTTTGTAAATTTATGACACATGCTAATAACATGAAGCTATTTTGCGAAATACGTTCCTTAATAGAGTGCCATCCTTTCCGGGGCGATTTGGGTATCTTTTACCGATAGTGTGATAGTAAAAACCTTGAATTAAATTTCAAAGTGTCACTACATATTATTTACAGGAAACATCTTCACCATATCCTTCAATTACAACCAAACAAACTAAAATAAAACTTCACACACAATTCGTTTTTGAGTGAAATTCGAATACACGACTTCTTATTTTCTTGGTAAAAACATATTTTATTATTAAAATTTAATTTCTTTTGAGGGTAGGATAACATTTGTCTAGTAGTCTTGAATATTGAAAGTAGAATATTTATTAAATTTTATAAATACATTATTGGTAAAGCAATTTTACAATTCCAATCGTTTTTATCAAAACGTCCTTGTATAATTAGCAAAAGTGATTAGTTTTCAATTAGTGCCAAGTCGTATTTTAATAAAATTTTTATGAATTTTGCGTTTTGTGTACTTAAATTTCCCTGTCCCTTATCGAGTAAGTCGAGGATTTTCTCCCTGAACTAAATTTGTCCGTACAACGCTTCATTAAACGTGGCAAAGGGTAAATAAGAATTAAATTTTACATTAGGCAATTAGAAAGAGACAATAAAGAACGTTGGAAATCATACGTACTTATACGTTAGCATCCTTTAAAATTCTAATTGTCCATTTGTTCCGAAGGTAGACGGGCGAGTTTTCCGCGTATATCCTACCTACATATACACAGATGGCGGTGTAAATGCGAATTTGTATGCGAAACTGTGGAACACAATTAGCAGGAGATAGAAGAAATCCAACTGTTTCAGCGGAACATGCCTAACGGGGTTTTCCTCTTATCTTGCTCTGATACGCGTATTACTCGTCGCGTCGTCTTTTTTTGAAAATAATGTTTCGATTAAACTCCTCGAACGCCAGCCAAGAAAGAGAGAGATAGAAATCGCACTGACGATTCCGTTTTACTATATAACAATAAAACTCGGCGAATATGAAATATAAAATCGTTTAGGTTACATAAGAAAGGGAGGTTTTTTAAATTAATGCTCTAATTAGTGTTATTCGTCAGCCATTTTTACCTTCCTCTATTCGGACGTTAATGTTGAAATTGACGTGGGAAGGTTTATTTGCATTTATATAGGTTCGAGAATAATTGTTTTTTGGGTAATAGATTGCATTTGTGTGTGTTTGCTATTGGAACTATGCCTTTTTTAAATCTATATGTAAAGTATTCTACGCACTTCAACTTGGACAGCTTTATTGTATGGGGTATTCCACAATTCGATGCTCACCATCGGTATCTCGGTCATTAAAAGACATAGAGCAAATGGGAATGTTTTGTAGAATACAATACAAAGGATACTAGGAAAGTTTTGCAATATGACGCAACAATGAATCGTAGGAAGCTGCTTGTTGCTGCATGTTGAGACATGTCCCCATGTCGATGGACTCAGTTATTCATTAGCAGTGAGACTGTAAAGTGCTTGCGATAGCATTGTGATCACGAAATGAGATAAGGGCAGTTTTGCGTTATAATTTTGTGCGTGGTTTAAACATAGACCAGTGCTTCGAAGAAATGACTCTTGCACTAGGTGATGTTTGTCCACATCGCACAACGATATTCAGGTGGTATAGAGAATTTCAAAGGGGAAATTTAAGTGTGGAGAATGCTGAGAGGCCGAGAAGGCCACGGACGTCAGTTACGAAGGAAAACGTTACAACTGTGAGGAAAATGCTTGGCAAAGACAGGCGAGTGACCTACCAACAGATAGAGGGTACTTCAGGCCTAAATGCACCAGCAATTCGTTCGATTCTGCATGATCATTTGCACGTGAAGAAACTTTGTTCTCTCTGGGTGCCGCATCGACTGACTGAAGAGCAGATGACACGACGAGACTTGGTGTCGGGAGATGCTAAAAAAGTTTAATAAGGGGCAATCTCGGTATGTGAACAATATCATGACAGGTGACGAGACTTGGCTGTACTATTACGATGCGTCGACCAAAGCTCAAAACAAAGTTTCGGTGTTTGATGATGAGGACACATCCGTAGTTGTCAGAAAATCCCGATCTGTGAAGAAGGAAATGATAGCTGTATTTTTTAAATGGAGTTGAATTGTGGAACGCGTCGATTTGGACACACAGAAGACAGTCGCTAAGTGGTATACTGAACAGTGCCTGCGTAAAGTCATTGGATCTGTGAAGAACCTGCATTTTTTTCAAAATATATCCTGATTGTTCTGAGCAGTGTAGGTTCAAGAATAATTGTTTTTTGAGTAATAGATTGCGTTTGTGTGTAAAGGTTGGAGTTTGTGTTTCTATGTAACGCAGACGCATTGTGGGACTAGTAGAGAACATATATCAGAATTTTTCATTGACAATCTAGATGAGGAAGAACTGCATGGTAACAGTCATGTAGTTATTCCTTCTTCTTTCAAAAAGGTGGTGCTGCACCACATACAGCATATGTTAGTTTCAATTATTTAAGAACATCTTAGATGAAATATTAATTTACAGAGGGCGTCGGTCAGGAAATTCTGCAGATTTGACTCTGCTAGATTTCGTTTTGCTACAATATTTGAAAGATAAAGTCTTTAGCAACATACTGCATACTTCGGAGGAATTGAAGTACTCAATAACAGAAGCAATACTCAAAATGCTTCGCCCAAGAGACGAATGGATTTATGTTTACAGGATATGGGTGGTCATTCTGAACACTTGACATAGTTCTACAAAAATATTTATTTATCCCTTTATTTTGAATAGTGTCTAAATATAATTAGTGGTCATTTTATGCTGGAATAGATATTGTAAAAGTATGAAATCTTTTCTTTCCATCTTACATACAACATTCAGTTATTCATTTATGAAAGTGTCTTCAATATTCAACAAATCTATATCAACTATTCAGCGTTGCCAATGAAATTTTCCTTTTTCTCCCTATGGACACTTGAGACTGCTCATCCGGTATTAACAGTCCCAGTTCTGCAGGGAGATTATATACAGTAAAAGGTGAAAACTCTATAATATTTTAAATGACTTGAATCGACAATTTAATTTTGTTTCTAATAATGTAAAGGGCGTTTCAAATTGCGCGGTTTTTTAAGAATAAATAAAATACAGATGGCGCCCTGAATTTGTCTGGGTATGTGGGCATTTAAAACGTGTGATGTATGACATTTATAAAAATGGCTTCGTACACGGCACAACAACGAGTTCAAA
Source organism: Dermolepida albohirtum (assembly GCA_031893035.1). Classification (NCBI taxonomy): domain Eukaryota; kingdom Metazoa; phylum Arthropoda; class Insecta; order Coleoptera; family Scarabaeidae; genus Dermolepida; species Dermolepida albohirtum. The sequence goes on from JAVIWB010005121.1 coordinate 24,466, forward strand.
TTGTTGAATTATTTTATGACGTGAATTTTATAGCTTACATAATCGTCCCTCTGAAAGCACTATTGGGCGATTAGTTAAATTAAAAAATTTCAAGAGACCGGTTCCGAGGAATATCAAAAAAATGAAAAATACAGTTATGGTGGTCGTTCACAAGAAAATATTGGTTTGGTTCGTGAAAGTGTTGCTGAAGATCCTGAAATCTCCATTAGACGACGTTCACAACAACTTGGACTTAGTGGATCAACAATATGGCGTATTTTACACAAGGATTTAGCTCTGAAGGCATACAAGTTTCAAATAATACAGGAACTGAAGACATTAGATCATTTAAAACGTCGTTAATTTGTTAATTTCATCAATGAATAACCAGCTGATTTTTCTCAAAAAATAATGTTTTCCGATGAGCCACATTTTGAACTTGTTAGCTATGTTAATAAATAAAATTGCCGTATCTGTGGTGAGGAAAATCCACGAATTATTCATGAGAAAGCTATGCATCTTAAACGAGTTACTGTTTGGTGTGCATTATGGTCAGGTGGTGTAATTGGAACTTACTTCTTTGAAAATGCTGCTAGTGAGGCTGTAACTGTCAATGGTGATCGATATCATCGGATGATAACCGAATTTTTGTGGCCTGAATTAATGAATATTGATTTAGAGGATATGTAGTTTCAACAGGATGGCGCTACACCTCACTTTGCACACGAATCAATTGATTTATTGAGAGAAAAAATTCCTGGACGTGTAATCTCAAGAAACGGTGATGTTAATTGGCAACCATGATTATGTGATTTGACACGGTTAGACTATTTTCTTTGGGGTTATGTGAAAAGTCAGGTTTATAAAAACAATCCACAATCAATTCCTGCTTTGAAAGATAAAATTAGTCGTGTCATTAGTGAGATAGAGCCTCAATTATGTCAAAATGTCATTGAAAATTTTAACAAAAGCGTGGACGTCTCTGGAGCTGCAAGAAGAGGCCATTGGCAGATATTATTTTTCGCATATAAATGTCATAACTGATACTTCAATTACCAATAAAATATTTTTGAAAGTGAATGCAAATTTAAAAAAACCGAGAAATTTGAAACAGCCTTTATTTGATACTTTACTGAACGTATTAAAGAAAATGCTCTAAATATGTACTTGAAGTAAGAATTATTTATGTTTCTAATGGATTCTTGTTAAATATATTGCAAGTAAATATTTAAAACCTACTTTTCGATTTCATTAAAATTTAAAGCTTTAAAAACAAAAACTTTTTCTTGGCATCATATACACGTGAGTTCCATGGGGACCTAACAAGAGGTGGAAACCTGATCGATTTACTTAAAATTCTCCTTTTTTCTTGCAGGTCCATATCATCCATCTGGGGAATAAATTAAATATTATCGGTAGACATGATGATAATACTGGAGGATCATACGAACCGTATAAGAACTTCCAGCATTCAACGTGGACGTGTTCATAAAAAATCCAAGAGTTTTCGAACGTGTCCATGATCCATAACGGGCAGTCCGCGTACGTTTCATGCTCATGACATATTCAAAATATTTCCGGACCTGTATCAAGACGCTGCGTTACACTGTTTAACGAAAACGGATGTACGTACAGTTCTGTTCAAAAATGTTTGGATGTTAAATTTGTAAAAATTAAAATAAAGTTGTCGTTGGAGTTAGCATGGAAACTTGTGCAAAAAATTAAAATACGATCACTGAAGAGTGTTGATACTCCTCGTTACAAAATGAAGGAGAGATTAATGGAGAAGAACAACTTATCCATTTTAGACTATACTAAAAGGCTTCATAGTTCTCTCTTACCACATGAATGCTCGTACTCTGTTTACGGCTTTCGACAATTAAGTTGCCATCATCAGCAGACTATTTATCATAGTATCGCAATTACAGTCGATCCGTAATAAAGCTCACACAGAACAAATTCCGCGCACTAATTCCGTTAAAGCCAAACACACACTGCGATGTGGTAAGGCAGAATCTGCAACGAAATTTACTTTTGTGCTGATGTCTACATGGTCACCGTTTGAATATTGTTGGGCTTTAAAAGAATCGATTCTTTCAATGATATCTCACTCATCTACTCCTCTTGGTCCTCATTTGAAGCTGGCGAATGAACGAATGAATGAATAAATAAAAATAAATAAAATTAGATGTTATATTGACCTGTACAGGATGTCTGATTTATTGTGTCATAGCAGATATCTTGGTAAATATATCCGAAAATTTCTTCTCGGTTCTTACAACATGTATTGAGTTATTTAATCTAGACTTTGTGCACGTGGAACGTATGTAAAAGTGTTGTTTCAGAAGCATCCATACAAAATATTAAGTTTCCTTACATTGTATGGAGGTGTTCCATTTTGCTGGAAACACATATCATTACGCTCGCGTAAAGGTATATGATCAAAATGAGGACCTAATATATCACTTCATACACCAAGTCGAACATTGTGGTGGAATTGTTGCGAACTAAGGAATTCAGACATTGGGTAGGGAATAATTGTCTTCACGCTTTAGGTTATTTGCATATTTTAAGATTTCTATAGATTTACGGATTTTTAAGCCATAGTAATGGCTAGTTTGGAACAAGTTTTGAGTAAAATTGAAAATGATATGGTGCTTCGTTTAAAGCCTACGCTCAGCAAGTTTAAGAATTAGTTATGCGTGGCTACCTAGACATTATGTAGGGGATATTATCGTCACGGTTTAGGTTATTTGAATGTGCTAAGACTTCTATAAATTTGTAGATTTTTAAGCCATAGTAATGGCTAGTTTGGAACACCTTTTCAATAGAATTTAAAAGGATATGGTGCCTCGTTAAAGCCTATACTCAGCAAGTTTAAAGCTATCTATGCGTGTCTACCTAGTACAACACTCATGTCTGCATACGAGTGCAGGTAGACTGCTTCGTTTCGTCAATATATGCACTCCCGTACGAGCGTAGAATCCTGTACACACAAAATGCTTCCAGAGAATCATGGTGTTTCATTGGAAAAGGGTTTGAAAAATTAGAATGAATTTTAAAAGATTGTTTTAATGTTGTTCTTAAAGTGTTAAAAGGAATCATTCTATTATTAATAACACCCTATCTACTACATATGTTTCACCGATATCACAGATCGTCAGTCAGATTTGTGTTATTAATGAACGATTCCTTGGTAGTGTCTATCATATCTTTTCGATACAGAAAAATAATGGATAACAAGCGCCTTCCTCTGTCGTTCACTATACTGAACGACAAAGCGAGAAACGCGTCTATCTCGCTTGTCGATAACTACGTTATTATTGCGTATAAGACAGACGCAGTGCGTAACAGCTATTTGCCATTTAACCTCCTTCTAACATTTTAGACATCCTTTTAACATTTTAATTGGCAAATAGCCGTTACGCAATGCGTCTGTCTTATACGCGCTAATAACGTAGTTATCGACAAGCGAGATAGACGCGTTTCTCGCTTTGTCGTTCAGTATAATGGACGACAGAGGGAGGCGCTTCTTATTCATTGTTCTTAAAGGGTATTTTACTTATGCCGCTAGTGATGGTTTGTATGTTTGTTTTGAATACGGTACTTTTGATTTTACTTTGCTATGTATAAAACTAGTATTCTACGTCTGCTTCTGGGTTTCCGGGCTGGAACCGCGTCACTAGTATATCTGCCGATGTCAGTTTCAGTGCAGTAGTTCAGCCCTGAAGATGTCCCATACAAATGGGTACGAAACGTCGGCAGATATACTAGTGACGCGGTTCCAGCCCGGAAACCCAGAAGCAGATAGCATGGACCACGACCGCGGAAGTCTACGTACCAAATTAGGATTCTACGTGTTTTATACGCAAGTGTGTTATTGAATTTTTTGAGTATTTCATTTATTTTTTCGGAGAGTTGTGGCCTGGTTACGTGCTCGTAACAACTTAAATCAGCCGTATTTATGACTTTACTACGTATGCAAAATTTTCTGTACGCCGGAACGTTGGAAAAAGATTTCGAGGCACACGAGACTTACATGCCTGTATTGTGGAAAGGTGCAACTTGGGAACATTCCAAAAATTTCCATTATTAGAAAAAATACTTCAAAATTTTATCGAGCGTCTGAATTTTCTTGGTAGAGAGTGTACACACACAAGTAATCGTGCCTCTTCTACTGCTCTGTTTCCGTGAGAGTTGGCAAAAGCGGACCTCCGGGACTTCGGATATTTTCAAAGATACACAAAGATATGACAATTTCCGATCTACATTTGCGGTCCGTGATAGTGCACTCAGGGGATGCATATCGACTTCGACGCGAATATTCCTTGGTATTGCATATTTTATTAACTCGTTACTTTTGTACCGGAGACTGAGAGGTTTGCCGTGTGGCGTTCGGAAACTTTTTTCGAAGTTAACGGAATGATCCGCCGGGGCAGATAATATATTTTCTAATTGGATCCGAGCACTGGTGGATTGTAATGGTTATTTTGAAATATCAATTATTCACGAGGCAAACAGTTCTTGGTAAAGATAAACATTAAATTTTTATATATTGAAAACTTTAATCCGAGTTTTCTTTATCGCCTAGGATGAAGAGAGGCGAACAGGTGAAGAATGAAAAGAATTTTGAATGATTAATCTGAATGCGAACTGCGCTCCTTCCATCGCGCAGTCGCATCGGGCGCGGTTGTAAGTGGAATGTCACTGATCTTAATACTTCTCAAGCAAGAACCCGTAGTTTCGTCTATCTGCTTTAGTTTACTTTCCAGCTTTGATTGTATAACATACTGTTACTTAGTAGTGTCGTGATAATGGTTGATATAACAATCAAGCAGGGAATTTAACCCGAAATGCCTTGTCAAATTAAAAAAATCACCAACAGAACACTTATAAATGTTAAAGGAGGTGTTTGGTGATAACGTCATATCACGTGTGCGCGTTTTTGAATAGCAGGAACGGTTTTCTAAAGGTCGGGAAGAGGTCGAAGATGTTGAGCGTCGACCTGTGGCTGCAAGAACTGAAGGGAACGTTCACAAATTCTGCGGAAAGACCGACGTCTGAACATTCGGACGATTGCCGATATGGTAAACATTAACAAAGAAACAGTAAGATACATTTTACATGCTGATTCAGCACCAGGACAACGCACCAACTCACAATGTCCTAGCTGTGAAGCAGTTTTTACCGGACAAGCGCATTGTTATGCTTAATCGTCCTCCGTATTCGCCAGATTTCGCACCATGTGACTTTCACCTGTTCCCAAAAGTAAAAAGGGCATTAAGGGGAATACGTTTTCAATCTGTTGAACTTATAAAAGCAAAAACGACAGAGTTGTTGAAGAGACTGACAATCGATGAAATATGGTATTGTTTTGAACAATGGAAGACACGTATAAAGCGGTGTATAGATAGGGGAGTAAAATATGTTGAAGGTGATAAAAGTTAAATATAAGTTTATTTGCAATAAATAATATTTCTCATACTAGTCTCGTTATTTAATTGTCGTACCTCGTATATGTCTTTTATTACACAAGAACCCATTATAATGATTGTTACTTATGTAGCGTTAATGTTAAATGGTTTCATCTCAAAAATAGAAAAGTATTTAATATATTCTAGCCTTCTATTTGAAATTCGGCAAGTAGAATATTGTACAAATCTAGGTGTCCTTAAACAATCAGAATTTTTGATGGTTTGATCCAGCATCTAGTGAAGTTCAGCCCCCACGATGAGTTTCAATGTACTACCGAAAATTTAGAGCCTAAATTGTTTACCGAAGGCGAGTTACATGGATTTGGGCTTAACGAAGGGGAAATGCGGTATTGTTGGGCTCCAGACTTATAGAAAAGCATTCGTTGGAAGCAGGGAATAAGCATTTATGACTATATATGTATGTATGTACGTAGAACAAGAAAGTAGAACTTTCCTCAATTTTTCGAACAAGAAGGTGATTTAGTATACTGCTCTTATATTGCGGGTTTCCTGAATAATATCAAAATTGAATACAAAATGGCGGAATGGAGGTTTTTTTGTAGATTCTTCTAATGATTTAAAGAATTGTAAAAACTGAAAACTTGTTCGTTTATTTCATTTTGTTCCTTTCTTATTTTTTATCGTAGAAGCCATCTGTGTATAGTAGACCCAACATTTTTGTTATACCCTGTATAAGATACATCCATATTATTCACCAGCTTTGGTTTCACAGCACTTTCTTCTCTTACCAACTGGAAAACTTGAAAACTTATCTCCGTGGCAAGGATTTGGTTCGAATGAGGTAACTACTGAAGCTAGCATATATTTCGAACAGCTAGCATACGAGGGTAGTTCGACAAGTAGTGAGAATGGAAAAGAAAAGCGAATTTTTTAAATACAAAATAATTTCTATTTTTCAATATATTCTCCTAAAAGAGCGTTTATTCCAACGGTGCTCCAATGCCCTTACGCTATCTCTAAAATGCGATTCCGGAAGGCTTGCCAAATACTCATTTACGAAGATGATAAGCTCGTCGTTAGACGAAAATTTCTTTCCACCTAGTGCCGTTTTCAATTTTGGAAAAAGGTGGAAGTCTGAAGGGGCTAGATCCGGCGAGTAAGGCGCATGCGGTACTAATTGAAAATGCAACTCGTGGATTTTGGACATCGCAACTGTGCTGGTATGCGAGGGAGCGTTGTCTTGGTGAAACAGAATCTTTTTCTTTGCCATTCCTAGCCGTTTAGCACGAATCTCAACATTTAATTTTTGTAGAAGTTCTGCATAATATTGTCTGTTTATTGTGGCACCTTTCTGAAAGTAATCAATGAGCAAAATGCCCTTTGAACCCCAAAAAATTGATGCCATCAACTTGTTTGCTGATAAAGTGGTTTTCGCTTTCTTTGGAGGTGCAGAACCACGTTCTAACCATTGTTTCGACTGTTGTTTAGTTTCAGGTGTACTGTAGTGTATCCAAGTTTCATCGCAAGTAACAAATAACCTACAAAAATCAACCGGATTCCGCTTATAAAGGTCCAAACACTCATTGGAAATGCGCAAACGAGTAAACTTTTGATCAGTCGTAAACAATCGCGGCACCCATCATGCCGAAAGGTTGGAAAGGCCCAATTCTTACGTTAATATGTGGTGTACGCGTTCTGTTGAAATGTTTACCATGTCTGCTATCTCTTTCACTTTGAGTCGTCGATCTTGCGTAATAATATTATGGATTTTTATAATCATTTCCTTAGAAGTCACGATTTTGGGTGCTCCAGAGCGCGCTTCATCAACACAGCTTGTTCTACCACGTTTAAATTCATTTACCCATCTACTTATTGTGACGGATGATGGAGCAGATTCACCTAATGTTTCCCGTAACTCATCTTTGCTTTTTCCATTTTAACAAAACGACGTGTTGCTTATTTTTCAATCAGCTGTCAAAAATAAACTAATCAACAGATTTATCTAAAAATCGGTATGTAAACATATAAATAGGCAACCTAAATTACAGTGCATTTGTTTTTCCAATTAGAGCGCGCCACCTATGTGTCATTCTCACTACTTGTGAAACTATCCTCGTCTATTTTGAACCAAATTTTAAATTAATTTTCTGAAGGAATAAACAGATTTGAATATTGGTGGAGTAAATATAATGCCTTCAAAAATAAAACATTTTTTTACCAAAAGATTTATGTTTGCTAGTCTAGATTCTTCGTAATTTTTACAATAAGCAATCATTAGCTTATTAATTTGAATTACCGTCCTTTATTTCACCTGAAACGTATTTGAATATGCGAACGATTTAAGTAGGTCTGCCTGGCGAGAAAAGACGCCGTTGGACAGTCGCCGTCTCCCGTTCGATTTCATGCGATATAATTTCCTCTCGATCTGACGTTTGTTCAACTGTCAGGAGTGTAGTAAAGTATGATCGCTTAAGAGACCGGAAAAATATAAGCCGCCGATCCCTTTGGGCTTTAAAAACGGAAAACGGTCACACGACCGCTTTACTATCAACCCGAGATATGCGATCTCGCTTTTCAATAACTCTAAAAGGCGCCGGCAACACCAGTCAGAGATGGTTACATGCGGTACGGCTAAAAGTGAATTATGCAGTATTTGAACAGAGGCGTAGGCACTTACCTTTAACTCGTTCTTACTGAACAATATCGCTTTAATATTTTGTGGACGTGTGCGAGCTTGTATTCTGATGTTCTTTTCATGATAGCTATTTATAATTACAGCAAGGAAAAATTAAAATAACTTAGAAGATATTTGGAAGATTTTATTATGTATAAAATTATATAAAATAGACTCGTAGGAAGGCGCAATATTTTATATAAAAAACTCGCTGAGGTTTCGACATCAAAAAATATTAACTTGAACCCAATAATTCTTAAATTATTATAAATACAAGAGTTGAATTATATTCTATGTAAAAGAAGTATTTACATATCCAGCAAGTAATATAATATTAACTGCTGCACTGAAACCGTTTCAGTGCAGTAGTTGAGCCTTGAAGATGTCCCATACAAATGGGTACGAAACGTCGGCAGATATACAAGTGACGCGGTTCCAGCCCAGAAGCCCAGAAACAGATAGCAATTAATTATATAAATTTGTTAAATGCTTTGAATTTTGTATGAGCAGAAGCTCGTGGCTTGTGGAAGTACAATCATTACCACAAAAAGGTTTACGATCTAAGTCGCAATTGTTGTCCTATAATTTTAGGTCGAGCCATAGCAACATCTAACTAGAAAGAGAGTTCTTATATGTTTCATTAAAAGTAAAAAAACGAATAATGGTGCGCGTAGTGTGCAATTCAAGTAGCACACGAGTTTGTTTACATTTTCGACTTGATAGCAAATTTGTCTTTTGATTTTTTATGTTAATGCCAGTTTAGAATGCGTGATTAAGATAGGCTTATTAAATTTATATTAGTTATAGCCAAAATTATTCTACTAATTTGAAAACCTAAGGTAATGTGAAGATTGGGTGTAAAAATTTTTTATTTCATTTGCGTTTTTTTGTATGATAGAATTTCCAATTCATTTATAAAATAACTATTCCGATAACACAATTTTGTGAATAATATATAAATACATGTTTTTGCGTAAATGTAATGATCTAGTTCATAGGTTCCCGAGCTTTTTAAAGCCATCGCGTCCTTGACGTTCAGATTATTTCCGGCGGCGTCCTTCATATGAAGCAAAACTGGAGACCTGATAATTTTAAGTCTAAAATCTTAAATTTAAATAAATTCCACAGAAGCAGGACAATGATTGGTTTGCTAAAAGTGGGTGGTCACTGTTGCTTAGCAAACAGTTCTTGGAACTAGACACGCGCGTGCACACATACACTGACATTAAATCTAAAATTCAATATACAAAATGAATAGTATTTATTTTGAGCAAATCATTGTTGATTATATGTATTTACAATCAAGTACAAAAGAAACTGTTTAATAAATTCGTTTTTATAAGGTAATTTTGATGGAGCCTGTGGTTGATTCACTTAATCACTGGATGTTGATATATAACCCCTTGTCGCATTAATTTTTTTTTTCGAATTCTAAGTTGTCACCATCAGCAGATATTAATGTGGCAAGGGGTTATATATCAACCTTCAGTCGTTTTTATAAAATTATATTTTTCAATTTTTTTTTTGCTTTGGGGAGGCTCTCACGGCACCCCTGAAGACTCTTTGCGGCGCATACTTCGAGAACTCCTGATCTAATTATTTAGATCTAAATTTTTCAATTGAATTTCATCAGTAATGCACTTAATATACGAATAATTTTTTTGTTTAATTTTATTTGTTTCTTGAAAGTGTGATTTATTTGGAGGTACTTTCTTAAAAAATAAAAAAAATAATAAAAATTTCAATATCATAGGGTATTCCGTAATATCATACAAAAGACCCATTCTTGTCATTTATTTTTTAAAAATTATTTCCTTCAAACGATGGCCGTAACTGCGCCTAATATGGTTCATTTTGAGGTTCCAAATTTAGATGATGCGTTCGAGCATTTCAAGTGGTATTTGGTGAATAATGCGAGTAATGTTGGCTTCCAATTGCTCAATCGCAGCTGGCTGATCTATGTAGATTTTGGACTTTACGTAGCCGAAACTTCTCCGATTAAGCTCTGCTAAAGTTTAAAGAAAATCCTGAATTTCATCGAAAATTCATTTTTAACGATGAAGCTCAATTTTGGCTTAATGGCTTTGTCAATAACCAAAATATGCGCTATTGGACAGCAGCAAACCTATATGTGCTTCGAGAGACTCCAATCACAAAAAGTGACCGTGCGTTGTGGATTTCATGCTCGAGGTGTGATTGGACCACATTTTTTCGTCGATGAAAATGATCGCAGAGTTACAATCAATGGAGTTCGCTATCGTACTATGTTGGAAGACTATTTTTAGCCAGAATTGGAAGGACTTGACATCAGTGATATATAGTTCCAACAAGATGATATCCCATACAGACGATCAAATAATTGATCTATTCAAGGGGAAGTTCGGTAAGTGTGTAATCTTGAGAAATGATCCTGTCAAGTGACCACCTCGCTGATGCGATTTAACGCCGTTGGATTTCTTTTTATGGAGTTGCGTTAAGTCGTTGGTTTATGCCAATAAGCTAACTACATTAGAGGAGCCCAGGGACAATATCGAACGCGAAATTGCCAACGTTCCGACGGATGTGTGAAAGAGATGTGGAAAGTTGGCTCCAAAAAATCGATCATATGCACGAGATCGTATTCCGTAGTTAAATGTAACATGTGTACTGCACCTAGAATAAATTTCAACTTATTTCAGTTATTCTGTGCTTTATTTAAATACAAAATTGTTATACCTTTTTTTAAAAAACCCGATATTATTGAAATGCAATTGCAAAATTCTGCGCTGACAAAATTGTCCGTTGTATAGAAGTATCTGTAATTCAATGGTGTCCATAAATAGAAGTTTTACTGTATATTAAAATATTATAAAAAGTAAATTAGTGTCAACAACACAGAACGTTTTAATCTTTTTCCAGCAATCTTATATTTAATGTAAGTGCACATACACATATGCCATCTTCTTTTACTGCGGGTAAGAAATTCAATTTTGCTATTAATACGGTCGGGGTGGAAAACAAATCGTCTGATTAATATTTATGAAATTCGTATGTTTTTCCTGTCGTTGAAGGGCGACCGGAACGAAAAAAATTGAACTGTAAAAAAATCTTGTGTAAATTCGTGCCACGCGGGAGCGCAATACATAACGCCAGAGAACACTTCGATCTACGGGGAACGTAACTTAATTGAATTTTTTACGACTCGAATGCATTTCACTTAGCATCCGTAAATAAATAAACCCTTCCTTGAATTAGGAAAAAAGGATCGAGAACTTATAATTACTTTTTTCCGACATTTCCGTATTCCGCTTGCTTCTGGTTTAGTATGTGTACTTTGATTGCTGTGATGGACTATGCAAAGGAAAATTGGTTACCTTTTCTAATGAACTATAACATGTAGTCGTGCGAACAATATAATCAGACAGATCAGTGGAGATATATGGTTTGATTATAATAGCCTACTGAAGTATCGTAAAATACAGTTCGCTTCTTTTAAAAATAGAAAAATTATAATTTCATTTTGAAGGGGTTTTCGAAGTTGAAAAGAGTAAAAGTCGAGTTTCTAGAGTTTTTGATGAGCTTCAATCTTTGTATACAATAGTTGTAAAATAAAAAATGAAATAAATAAATTATAAATTAAAAAAAATCGCACCTTAACTCATAACTTCGTTAGGAAAATATCAGAAATGCACGACCTGACGAATATATGGTGCTTGTTGTTTGAAAAGAATGACTATAATTGTTGACAAGTTTGACAAGTAGTGAGAATGACACATAGGTGGCGCTCTAATTGATAAAACAAACGCACTGTAATTTAGGTTGCCTATTCATATGGTTACATTCCGATATTTAGATAAATCAGTTGATTAGTTTATTTTTGACAGCTGATTGAAAAAGAAGCAATACGTCGTTTTGTTAAAATGGAAAAAGCAGAGTATCGTGCGGTGATTAAATAGTTCGTAATTAAGGGTATGAAAGCTACCGAAATAAAAGATGAGTTACGGGACACATTAGGTGAATCTGCTCCATCATCCGCCACAATAAGTAGATGGGTAAATGAATTTGAACGTGGTAGAACAATGTTGATGTGTTGATGAAGCGTGCTCTGGAGCACTCAAAATCGTGACTTCTAAGGAAATGATTATAAAAATCCATAATATTATTACGCAACAACAGAACGCGAACACCACATTTTAACGAAAGAATTGGACCTTTCCAAGCTTTCGGCAAAATGGGTGCCGCGATTGCTTACGACTGATCAAAAATTTGCTCGTTTGCGCATTTCCAATTAATGTTTGGACCTTTATAAGCAGAATCCGGTTAATTTTTGTAGGCGATTTGTTACTTGCGATGAAACTTGGATATACTACAGTACACCCGAAACTAAACAACAGTCGAAACAATGGTTAGAACGTGGTTCTGCACCTCCAAAGGAAGCGAAAGCCACTTTATCGGCAAACAAGGTGATGGCATCAATTTTTTGGGATTCAAAGGGCATTTTGCTCATTGATTACCTTCAGAAAGGTGCCACAATAAACGGACAATATTGCGCAGAACTTCTACAAAAATTAAATGTTGAGATTCGTGCTAAACGGCCAGGAATGGCAAAGAAAAGGATTCTGTTTCACCAAGACAACTCATTTGCATTTCCATTAAGTACCGCATGCGCCTTATTCGCCGGACCTAGCCCCTTCCGACTTTTTCCAAAATTGAAAACAGCACTAGGTGGAAAGAAATTTTCGTCTAATGACGAGCTTATCATCTTCGTAAATGAGTATTTTGCAAGCTTTCCGGAATCGCATTTTAGAGATGGCATAAGGGCATTGGAGCACCGTTGGAATAAATGTATTGCTCTTTTAGGAGAATATATTGAAAAATAAAAATTATTTTGTATTTAAAAAATTCGTTTTTCTTTTCCATTCTTACTACTTGTCAAACTACCTTCCTATTATGTATTTCTTCGGTGGTCATCAATAGTGAGCAGTCTCTGAATTTGTGAACATGGAAAAAAGTGTTCTTGGTTATGTGATATAATACTTTCATTTGAAAGTCCTCAATACAAGAAATATCAAAGCGGTGCTAGATTATACTCTGGGGGAAATGAACCTCTTCGTTTGCAACAGTAGAATATTTGGTGGCAGAATTTAAACGAGGTCGTACCAGCCTTCAAGGCGAACATCACAGTGGTCGACTATATGAGGTGACTACTTTAGAAATTGTGAAAAAAAATCCACAAAGTGATAGCGTATATTCGTCAACTAAAAGTGCGCGAGTTAGCAGACATAGCAGGTATTACACAAAATGCATGTTGATATGAGAAAGCTGTGGGCAAGAGAGGTGCCGCGATTACTTACAACGGTACAAAAACAGCGTTGTGAGGATGTTTCAATCGAGTGTTTAGTTTCACAGCAATATATCTCAGATTTTGTGTCGATTCATAACCATGGATGAAATATGGATTTATCACTTCACACCCAGGACGAAGGAATGGTCAAGCATCAGTATTTTCTGTTTCCAAACTTGAAAAAACGACTCTGTGATAAAAGATTTGACAACAACGAAGAGGTGGAATATGCAGTTGATCGCTATTTTGAGGGGCTCAAGGATTTTCACTATAAATAGGGTATCGAACCTATTGAACCTAGCTGGTAAAAGCGTATTGAGTTAAAATGGCATTTTGTCGAGAAATAAAGATATTTTTCCAAAATTTTTGTATTTTCTTTGTTAGGTCCGGTATTTCTGGGACTGTTCCGTATACGATTACATAAATAAGTAGATAGACATATGTAATAATTCGTGTGATCAGTTATACTCGTTCTCCTTGATCTTTTCTATCGTCATGCTATACTTATGATATTAGAACAATAAGTAGAACGAAATCTAAAGACCTAGGTGTTTCTTGCATTGATATGGTATGCTTTACATATGTACGTAATTATGATTCTCTGATCTTAGATCGTATTCGTCGCAAGTTTCTCAAAGTTCTTTCGTTTATCATAAGCAACGAACCATTTGTCTAAATCTGGATTAAATACACGAACGGTATATTACCTAGTCAGAGAATGTTACAGAATTTTATACTATCGGTTCATGAACGAATTGAAATATTACCATTGCATAATGATTTTGAATAATCTTTCAAAAGGACATTAGTTTAAGTTAACTTAGTTTTTCTACTTTTAATTGTAAATGGTAATAATAATGGGTGATTCATTATGATGTACCTTTTTCAATAGTTATTTTTTTATAGATGAAGCGTGAGTCTAGTCAAATTTTCACGCTATTTTATTTAAGTACTATGTGACATCTTATTATGAAAAAAATCGGCCCGACACAGCGTCTGCAAATTAATCAGGTGTTCTACGAAAATCAGCATTCCACGAAAAATGTGTTTCGCGCGCTTAGAGCAACTTATGGTCCACGTAATCGGCACACTGAACGCATAATTTGCTATACCATTGCAAAATTTGAAACGTAATTGCACAATACGCAACCAAATAGATCACATCTAGAACGTAGTGAAGAAAATATAGCGGTGGTAGCTGAGAGTGTACGCGATGACCGTGAAAAATCGATTCGACATATATCTCAACAGTTTGGCTTGTCGTATGCCACAATTTGGCGTATTTTACGTAAGGATTTTGGTTTAAAAGCATACAAAATTCAACTCGTTCAAGAATTGGAAGCTGCCGACAATTCGAATCGCTACCATTTAAATCTTTGTGATCTTGAGAAACTTGAAGAAAATCCACTGTTTGCAACCAGAATGCGGCCTATTTATAACTTAATGACTGCTTCAATAGGCACAATTGTCGCATTTGGAGTGAAGGGCAATCCGAAGAGGTTCAAGAGCTGCCATTACATCCAGACAAAATCACAGTTTGGTGTGGTTTATAGGCAAATGAAATCATCGGTCCATATTTCTTTAAAAATTAAAACGTAGCTGTGAATGTAACTGTGAATGGCACCCGTTTTCTTGTCGACGACATTTGGCTCCTATAAGATGGCGCTACTTGCCACACAGCCCGTGAAAGCATGGCTTAATTTCGAAAATAATTCGGTGAACATTTAATTTCACGTAATGGATCTGTGCAATGGCCCCCTAGATCATGTGATATCACACATTTGGATTGTTTCTTTCGGACTACGTAAAGTTCAAAGTTTACATGTATAGAGTAGCTGCAATTGGGCAATTGAAGCTAGCTTGAGCACTTGAAATGCTCGAACGTGTCATCAAAAATTGGAACTTCAGAGTGGACCATGTTAGGTGCTAAAACTTTGAGGCCTATTATATAAATATGAGCCAAAAAATGGTAAAAGAGAATCGACAAAGCTAAAAGATTTTAATTTATGAAGAAGAACCTCATTACCGATACGAAAAGTCTTAGCCAGGTCTATGTAAATGACATCTATTAGTCTTTCGATGTCGAGGGTAGAGGAAACAAACTATGAAAAACACTAAATTGGAGACAGTTAATCGTCCTTCCAAAAATCCATACTGAAACGGTGAGATGTAGCTCTTTATCTTAGGATGTATGTGTAAATATAAAGCCATTTCGAAAATGTTAGAAAAATTACTAAGAAAAGTTGTTCGGGTGATATTTAGTAATATTGAATGCAGAATCTTTATTCAGGATTGGATATATTTTAGAAATTTTCCATATTTCGAGAAAGGTGCGTATTAAGACCAAGTTGTTTATTGAATATTTTAAAATTAATCTCGCAACGTCCTTGATTATTTTCTCACCTATCAATTCAAAAATAATCATCGCCCTTTATATATATTACTTGAAGTTTAGTATAGTTGTTTATAATTTGCCAATTATATGAGCGATTTCTCTCGATTTTTTTTGGAAAATCCATCCTGGATATTAGATAAACAATCAGTTTTCCATTTTGTACCGGAACACCATTAGAAGAAATTGTACGAAAAATACACTCCGTACGCGATCCGCACCGTTGCAAACCGCGAGTGTACATCTTGGTTTGCAACGGTCGTTAATTTCTTCGCCGTGTTTTAGACACTTTGAAATTATCTGCTGATGATGACAACCATCGAAATGCGTATACAGAATTTACAAATAGTTAATTGTGGAAAGGGGTTATATATCAACCTTATTGATCAAGTCAATCAACCACAGGCTCCATCAAATTCAACTACAATTAGATAAACAATCAGTTTTCCATTTTGTACCGGAACACCATTATGTCCGCGATCGTTAATAAGCCAACCATCCCATCGTCCAATATTTGAACTTCTTATACCGCAAACTAATCCCGTAATGAAGTGAATCAATCGTAATCCGAAACCAATCAGTTAATAATCCTGATAATACGTCAACAGGCGGACCGTCGAGCGAGCTTCCACTGACTTTATTAGGTTACGTTACCTGGCTTGTCGGGACGCAGGGCTTGTTAATGAAATGGCCAATCCATTAATGGATTTCGAATCGATATATTTAGATGATACCGTGGAAATGTTTCAATTAAATAGACTTGCTTTGCTTTATTACTTTGTCTCTTTTCATTTTCAATACAGGCACTTTTGGTGGATGCGCCGGTTTGATGAAAAATGTGTTATTCTATGAAAATATTTTGATTATTTCAAACATACTAATAATTTCTACTGATACATCTGCATACTTTATGTTTTAATAGTAATATTATTAAAAATTTTAAAGTTTAAAGAAATGTTGGCGAATTAAAATTTTTTAGTTTCAAATAATCCTAATTTTATTACAAGAATTATAGTCATTTGCAATTAAAAGTAGATAAACTAAGTAATCTCTAACTGATTTTATTTTAAAGGATTATTCAAAATCGAAAAATGTATTGAAATGAAAGCAGCAGTGTTGCAAAAATATTCGGCATTAGAAAAAAGGAAAGAATTGATTTTTAGACTTCCACAGTCGTCTATAAGTTTTCTTAGTTTCCAGACTGGAACCGTGTTCTTGGTACTGCTACTTCACTTGTGCCTTTTGTTTGTCCTTACATCTTTAAGAAATATCCTCAAGAAATCCTGAGAAACGAATATTGAAAATTAAATTATCGTCGCTTCCATCAAGATAGGGCAAATAGAATTTTGCAATGTTAGCCGATTGGTGTTGGGCGTTAAGAAGAGAGGCTGTGGAAGTTGTTTACGAGGGTGGTCCCATAAGTACTTCGCCTGTCCTAGAAATGGCGTTAGCTGTTTGAAAAAATATCACTGTATTAGAAAGTACACAATCTATAAAGCATACGTTTCAAATTTGAAGACGTCATGTTGTTTAGTATTTGTTTGGCAGACATCAATAGTGAACGTTTTCAGTGAATTTGTAAAAATAGAGAAAATTGGTCATCGTTACGTGATACAATACTTTTAAAAGCCTCAGACCAACCGATATAAAAATTGAACTGGATTCCACTGGGTGAGTCTGCTCCTGCGTTTACAACAGTGAAATATTGGGTAGCAGAGTTTAAACCAGGCCATACGAGCTGCTAAGACGAGCATCGCAGTGATCGAGCAAATGATGTGACGACTCCAGAAATGGTGAAGAAAATCTTCAAATCGGTACTGGATGATCGTCGACTGAAAGTACGCGAGTTAGCAGGCATAGTAGGCATTTCAAAAAGTGCGGTATATCGCATATTATCTGAAAATTTGGACATGAGAAAACTGTGTGCCAGATAGGTGCCGCGTTTGCTCACACTCGAGCAAAAACAGTGTCGCGAAGATGCTTCAATTGAGTGTTTAGCGAAGTTTCGCAACTACAAGGCAGAATTTTTGCGCCGTTGCATAACCATGGATGAAACATGGGTCCATCACTTCACACCCGAGACAAAAGAACAATCAAAACAATGGACTCGACAGGGAGAACCGGCTCCAAAGGAGGTAAAGACCGTTTCATCTGCAGGCAAGGTCATGGTATCGGTTTTGTGGGATGCGCGTTGAATAATTCTCATTGACTATCTTGAAAAAGGAAAAACTATCAACGGCGAGTATTATGCGAACTTATTTCAACGTTTGAGCGAAGAAATGAAGCAAAAGCGGCCGCATTTGGCTAAGAAGAAAGTGTTGTTCCATCAAAACAATGCACCAGCCCACAAATCCGTTATTGCAATTGCCAAAATTAATGAATTGAAGTTTGAATTGCTACCTCATGCACGCTATTCGCCAGATTTAGCCCCCTCGGATTATTTTCTGCTCCCAAACTTGACAAAATGGATGAGTAATTTTCGAACGACGAAGAAGTGATGTCGGTAGTTAATGGCTATTTTGAGGAGCAAGACAATTCTTATTATAAAAAGGGTATCGAATTTAGTGAACATCGCTGGAAAAATTGTATAGAGCTAAAAGGAGATTATGTTGAAAAATAAATATATTTCTTTCCAAAACTTTTGTGTTTCCTTTGTTGGACCGGGTACTTCTGGGACCACTCTAGTATAAGAAACAATCCAATGTTTCGTCACACTTTTAATTGTAACAATTTGAAATATTCATTAAAGTATATTATAAACAGAAAAATCTTTTAAATTGAAATCCAAGTGGAATTTAGTTTGACCATCTGCTCTTTATTAAAATAAATGTTTCTATGTTTTCTATAAAAAAATTAATATACGTTATTTGTGGCGAAATCAAAAATTGAAAGTTTTTTAAGAATGGAATTTCCTTACACGTTTTATAATATCCGAAATTTCCTGTAAAATGTCCGATAAATTTGTATTGTATTGAGGTGTATTGTATAAAGTGGTATTAAAGAGAAATATTAAAGTTAAGTATATTTGCTTTTCGTCTGCCAATACTTTCGTTATTAGAAATTATAATTAATCAATAACCGTTATTTCCCTAATTTAGTCATCGGTTTTATTTTTCATAGAAACAATTATCCCTTAATCAACGAACATGACAATTTTTCTATTTCCAAATTAACCTTATTCAAACAAACACGGCACGATACAATAATCAAAAATAAACACGTTCATGTGCAACCCGTAAATCAATTAGACTCATTTCTGCCACCTATAGGCGTATTACTATAACAGAACGTCAGAATCGTATCCCACATACACAGCCACGGACGCCACACAACCGACGCAAGACGGAAGGAAAGCGTATATAAGTGTAAAACAAACATCGTCGCTAGCGTTGTGTTTGATGAAGTAGTTCATACCGCAGCAACCGGAACCCCAGACTTACAAAACGTTATATACAGAGGTTACTACAATTAACGAGCATTTTTATCCACAGTGTACAAGAATAGTAACCTTTATTATCCAACAAATTGAGTATGAATTAGTTTTGTAGTTTAGGATTAATTCATAATAATCATTAATTCACTTAAAAAAGCATCTAGGCGATCAATGCTATAACGATGACGATGACATGAAAATGGTGGTGCTGCAGTGGTTGGAAAATCAGGTGGCAGATCTCTATGAGGATAGAATTCATAAGCTTGTATGAAAAGTGGATTAAAGTAGAGGCCTTCTTATAAGAATAAAATTATTTGTGTTCTTTTGATATCATAAAGGTACTTACTTAATAAACGTCTCGTACATTATTCCACGTAGGTGAAATAAGATGTACATCTCTACATATTGAAAATTTGTAAATGATGTCATTTTGCTTTTATTTGAATAAACTTAGATTAATATTTTATGAAATCGATGGATTCCTTGATTGCTTGTCTTTATATCGACAAACCCCATAGTCCTGACTTACTCCACAAATATTGGGTCTGGGAAAAAGTTCGTGGCGTTTTTCCCGATAGATGGCATTGGTTGCCGATAACTAAAGAACAACAAGTCACAGCGACAACACCGACGGCTCGTTTTTTAGATGACCTTCCGAACGTTAGTTTGAGCGTAGAAACATTGTAATCGGTGCAGTGGTTGGAAAGTTATTCGCACTTGAAAATGGAGAAGAATAATGAGAAATTTCGCTATATTCTGCAATATTATTATGATAAGGGGAAGAACGCTGCCCAGGCTTGTGATAAAATTTGTGCTGTGTACGGTGAAGGTACTTTATCGAAATCTGTTGCGCGGAAATGGTTCGCTCGCTTTCGTTCTGGAAATTTCAATGTGAAAGATGAGTCACGCTCCGGTCGTCCAATCACTGAAAAATCTGATGAAATTCTTGAAAAAGTCCAACAAGATAAGCATATCAGCAGTGTCGATATTGGCATGGAGCTAGGCATTGACCACAAAACTGTTTTGAACCATTTACACAAAGCTGATTACAAAAAAAAGCTTGACATATGGGTTCCTCATGAGTTGAGCGTGAAAAACATGATTGACCGAATTAACATCTGCGATGCGCTGCTGAAACGGAATGAAATCGAGCCGTTTCTGAAACGTTTAATAACCGGAGATGAAAAATGGATTACGTACGATAATCGGAAGCGTAAAAGATCGTGGATAAAGGATGGTGAGCCGTCACAAGCGTTCGCTAAGCCAACATTGACGCCAAAAAAAGTGATGCTGTGTGTATGGTGGGACTGGAGGGGAATCGTCCACTACGAGCTACTTCCAACTGGTCAGACGATTGATTCTCAACTCTACTGTGCACAACTAGAGAGATTACGCCAGGCGATTGAAAGAAAACGGCCCGAATTGATTAATAGGAAAGGTGTTGTCTTCCATCATGACAACGCCCGACCACACACTTCTTTGATGACCCGTCAAAAATTGAGAGAGTTTGGTTGGGAAGTTTTGATGCACCCACCTTACAGTCCGGATATAGCACCCTCTGACTATCATCTGTTTCGATCTCTGCAGAACTCTCTCAATGGAATTAAGTTGGTTTCAAAAGAAGCCTGTGAAAACTACTTGATTCAGTTTTTCGACCAGAAACCACAGAAGTTTTTCACCGATGGGATCATGGATCTACCAAAAAAATGGCGAAACATTGTCGATAATAATGGAGCATATTCGGTTTAAATGAATTCGTCCACGCGCCATGCGGGGACCAGTTGAATTTTACTGAAAAAACGCCACGAACTTTTTCCCAGACCCAATAGTAGTTACTGAAAAAACTATGCATGGAACGTTTTACAATGGATACCTTGCATTTGTGGTACTGTTCACGAATTGCTGCCTGCTAACCATCGAACGAGGTTAACTTACTGCTATACTCTGTTAAACTTGGTGCAAGAAGAGGATGATTTCGTATCAAGAATCATAATGAGCGACGAAGCCCATTTCCACTTAAGTGATTACGTTAACAAACAAAATTTGCATTTTTGGGGCACAGAGAATTCACATGAAACGCATGATGTAAGGTGCGGCATTTGTCGTGAAAAAGTGATTGGGCCTTACTTTTTTGAAGACGCCAATGGCACCACCGTAACCGTAAATGGTGAACGTTACGGGCAGATGCTGAATGAGCTTTTTTGCCGCAAGTTGCTTCATTGAGTCTCGATCATTGTTGGTTTCAACAGGACGGAGCAACCGCTCACACAGCTCGGGCAGAAGTGGAGATTTTCGGACACCAATTTCCAGGTCGAGCGATCTCTCGTTTTGGAGATTTGAACTGGCCATCCAGATCGCCATATATAACAGTGCCAGACCTCTTCCTTTGGGGCTTTTTATAATCTCGCGTTTACCACAACAAACCACGAACCTTGCAAGTCTTGAAAGTTAACATTGAGGAAGAAATCGCCAATTTGGAGCCAGATATTTTGTGAGCAAAAATTCAAAATGCCCTAAAACGAGCGCAATTATGCATCAACTCGGGAGGTGGCCATTTGAGCGATATATTTTTTTCCAATTAATGTTATCAATTTTACACTTTCAAATAATCTTTTTGTGAAAACAGAGCTCCTTTTTTTCCCCTTTATAACAAACTGGCAGCCAGTTCAAATTATGATATTACTTTTGCGCCACCCGTTATAAGTTTTGGTAGTTAGCTTTGCAAAACATTTAACATTATTGGACGGAAAATTAATATTCGAAGAAGAATCACATACATATTTCGTATACTCATTTATTTACTTAAATGAAAACGGCGATTGAAATGTTTGGGCACATAAAGCTGGGATATTCAATGAAATTTTTATTTGGAGTTGCTATTATCTTCGATCATCTTTAATTATTGGAGGTGAATAAATATTTTTTGCTTCTTATAACAAGGGACCGAAACAACGAAGTGATGAAATATATATTTTTATGTAGACTTTCCACTGTAATTTTAAAAAGTTTCGGTTTTAAAATACAGCCAGTTTAGGTTGAAAATAATTCAATCAAATTAAGTATTCTGACTTAATACAGTTTTCTTTAGTATAACAAGGACTTAATGATTGAGAAACAAATTTTGAATTATATTTGAATGATGATAATCGCCTGAAAATTTGAGACGATATTTATTTAAAATTGACGTAGAGGAATTGCTTAAAATACAGACAATTATATCATTAAATATTTAAGGGGGTTAAAAAATATTCCTTCTCTATCATTTTGCAAGTAACGTAAGCCGTCCTAAACTTTTGAATTTCACCGTATGAGTTATTCTGCACATATAAGGTACTTGCTACAACATGAAGAGGGGCGATAAGCAAACAACTGACTTCCGATGGGCCTCGCACTGACGTTAAGGGTCGCACCCCGACACTGTATAATTAACCTTTTTATTAGGCGTACAACCCTTACACAGGAAGAAGAAATAATAATCCAGGGAAAGAGGTTATATGTTTGCATTTTCCTGTCCTGACTGCACGCGTATCCGTACATACATACGAATATTACGTGTGTACGTATTGTAGACAATGAGTGCCTTACTGCCTACGGCTAACTGTTTATATGGTAAAAGGGAAAACATTTACTAATTTAATTGAGGCACATTAGAGCCATGGTATTTCATTGTTTTATTTTAGTTCGACCAGTAAAAGTCCTCCCACATAGAGTTGAGTTTCAGGTCTCTCCTTTTACTATCTAATTGTTATTTCACACCTGATAATGATTATGGGATTATTCAATTTATTTTAGACTAATATAGTTTGGACGACCGGGCAAGGACAATATTTTGCTTCACTTTAAATATAATTACATGCGATACATTTGAATTTATAAAATTTAAATGAAAACGCGTCACTTCGTTGATCGTGTAATATTTAAATAAATACAATTAAAAACAATTAAATACAAAAACTTGTGTGATATGGGATCTCGTACTAAAGTGTACATGGATACGAGGGTGGTCCCATATGTATCCGGCCTGACCTAGAGATGGCGGTAGTTGTTTGAAAAATATCACTGTATTAGAAAGTACACAATCTATAAGGCATACGTTTCAAGTTTGAAGACGCCACGTTGTTTAATATTTGTTTGGCAGTCGTCAATAGTGAACGTTTTCAGTGAATTTGTAAAAATGGAGAAAGTTGGTCATCGTTACGTGATACAATATTTTTATTTGAAAGGCCTCAGCTCAACCAAAATAAAAGCTGAATTGGATACTATTCTGGGTGAGTCTGCTTCTTCGTTTACAACAGTGAAATATTAGGTAGCAGAGTTTAAACGAGGCCGTATGAGCTGCCAAGACAAACATCGCAGTGGTCGATTTAATGAGGTGACGACTCCAGAAATGGTGAAGAAAATCCACAAAACGGTATTGGATGATCGTCGACCGAAAATGCGCGAGCTAGCGGACATAGTAGGCATTTCAAAAAGTGCGGTACATCGCATATTATCTGAAAATTTGGACATGAGAAAGCTGTGTGAAAGATGGGTGCCGCGTTTGCTCACACTTGAGCAAAAACGGTGACGCGAAGATGTTTCAATTGAGTGTTTAGCCAAGTTTCACAGGTACGAAACAGAATTTTTGCGCCGTTTCATAACTATGGATAAAACATGTGTCCAGCACTTCACACCCGAGACAAAAGAACAATCAAAACAATGGACTTGAAAGGGAGAACTGGCTCCAAAGAAGGCGAAGACCGTTTCATCTGCAGGCAAGGTCATGGCATCGGTTTTTTGGGATGCGCGTGGAATAATTTTCACTGACTTTCTTGAAAAAGAAAAAACTATCAACGGCGAAGTATTATGCGAACTTACTGCAACGTTGTAGTGAAGAAATCAAGCAAAAACGGCCGTATTTGGCTAAGAAGAAAGTCTTTTTCCATCAAGACAATGCACCAATGTACAAATCCGTTATTGCAATGGAAAAAAATAATGAATTAAAGTTTGAATTGCTACCTCATGCACTCTATTCGACAGATTTAGCCGGGTTATTTTCTGTTACCAAACTTGAAAAAACGGCTCAGTGGTCAAAGATTTTCCAACGATGAAGAAGTGATGTCGGCAGTTAATGGCTATTTTGAGAAGCAAGACAGTTCTTATTATAAAAAGGGTATCGAGCTTATTGAACATCGCTGGGAAAAATGTACAGAGCTGAAAGGAGATTATATGGAAAAATAAATATATTTGCTTCCAAAATTTTTGTGTTTTCTTTGTTGGGTCGAGTTCTTCTGGAACTACCCTCGTAGTTGACTCTATTAGTTAAATAAGATTGCAGCAGTTTCAAGAAGAAACTACAGGTGCTTAAAGAACTTTATTTTCCCCAACAGAATTCGATAATTGATCAAGTGAATGGGAAAAGTCCATGTAAATAACGTCCAGTTGGTCAACAGCTTCAAAGAATTGAGGTATTTCTTGAGATATTGGTGCCAAATTAATTGTAACAGGTTTTCCTATAGAGACATAACAATTTTGTATTTTTGAGTTTCAGTGCAGTAGTTCAGCCCTGAAGATGTCCCATACAAATGTCGGCAGATATACAAGTGACGCGGTTCCAGCCCGGAAACCCAGAAGCAGATAGCATTAGATAAAACTCGTTTTTTAGTATATCATTCTTTTTAGTTTATTAATGGTTTTGTACCATGTTGCCAAATCTAAACTTCTTTAAGCAATTCGTATGGCTCAACTAAAGACAATACAACATTTTCGTATTAAAATTGTCGACTCAGAATTAATAATAGAATCGCCCTACTTGACGATTATCCGTGGATTTCTGACCACCCCGAATTTCTACTTTATTTTTTAATATTTTCGATTGCCTATTATGTCTTTTATGATATAAAGTTTATAAAAATAAATGCGTAGGTTATTTAAAAAGCCTTCGTGGGTTAGTGCCTGACCTGCAGGTCATAGGTTCGTCGCCACTTGTATAGACAAAGGTAAGCATCTTGTATATTTTAGTGATTTAGAGCACTTGATCCTAAATATTTTTACTTGAAACGCTTTTTAATTGAGTGTGTATCTAAAGTGACTACAGATAATTGTATCGCCTTGTATATACGCAATCCAATACAATTTCCCATATCATCAGTTAAAAACGTCGAATAATAATCAGATATTATTACGACTGGTTTGGGAATTTGGACTCTCCGAAGTAATGGATGAGAGTGTCCGTTTTAAACGTTCGTCTGCTGGCGTAGTAGTTACTGCATTCGGGCGATCCGGGTGGCTGTCGAAAGGGTCGGGGCCGCAGGATATTTATGAACAGTCACTGAGGTATGTAATAATCTGAGACGGGATTTAATTTGGCGGACTGATTTCACACTGCCTCTGCAGAACTGTAGTTAATCACTCCGTCGCTTGCAAACTCACAATTCACCGACCGAATTGGTGGTGGTGGAACTGTGCCAGTGTCGTAACGTTACGTTTTCGGTAATATTTTTTTAAAATATGGAATGAGTTATAGAAATTAGTAATTAAATAGGTCGTACAGATTATTTTGATCAACTGGTAGTGTAAGTTCTTCAAAAATAGATAATTATTTTGTTAAATGTTGTTATATGCCATGTCGAGTTTTCCGTTTCGAGCTTGATATTGACATACCATCATCTTTGCTAGTAAACATGCTATAAACATGATCTCTATTAGCAAATAAAGGTAACCAGACATAGAAGAAAAGTTCGAAAAGATAATAAAACCGTTTATTTCATTACTGGAGCATCTTGTATTATGTCTGCCGGAAAGTTGTTTACATATTTTGCCTTACCAAAACGCAAAATACAGCCGCCAGTGTAAGCTATGCTTACAAACCAAAAAAATCTGTTTATAGTAATAATAATATACTTTATCGTCTAACAGGTGAACCCAATTACGGAGTAATAATAATATACGAGGGAGCGTTTTTATATTCGCGGAATGAGCGGGTTGTAGAGGGGTGAGTAGGCGCATTGGGGGCGTGGCCTGTGCAGCGACTCATGATTAGTATAAATACGAAGTTTCATTGTTATTAGACAGTTAGTCTTTGAGCTATCGTCAACCAAGTAACATAATCAGGAGTGAAAAGTGAAATATGGAAAAAATCGAATATCGTGCCGTTATAAAGTTCCTTACCAGGCAAGGAAAATCAGTCGCGACCATAATGAATGAGATGTCATTGGTTTACGGCGACTCTTGTCCAGGAAAAACCATGCTGTACAAGTGGCACAGTTTATTTAAACAAGGAAGGGAATCCCTTGAAGACGACCCGAGGCCGGGCAGGAGCATTGAGGTGACCACGCCAGCACTTATCCAAAAAGTTGAACAAATTGTACTCGAAGATGCTCGACTAAAGAAGAAACAACTCGCAGAAATGGTTGGAGTATCCGATACAACAATTTTTAAAATCCTACACGATCATCTCGGTATGTCTAAGGTCAGCGCAAGATGAGTGCCGAGAATGCTCACGCCGCCGCAAAAACAACAGCGCGTAGAGTGTTCGCGTGCATTTTTGGACCTCTGTAATGAAGACAAGGATGTGTATTGAGTGGAATTGTTACTGGAGACGAAACTTGCGTTCATTATTATGAACCTGAGTCCAAACAAGACTCCATGCAGTGGCATAAAAAGGGCACAGCACCTCCCAAGAAATTTAAAGTGTCACAATCAGCTGGGAAACTCATGGCAACGGTATTTTGGGACTCGGAAGGAATATTATTGATTGATTATAAAGATAAAGGTGTTTCTATAACCGGAGAATATTACGCTTCAATATTAGAGCGACTAAAAGAAGCCATTAAAGAGAAAAGACGGGGAAAATCGACAAAAGGTGTTCTGCTTTTGCACGACAACGCGCCCGTCCACAAGAGCCGCATTGCGTTAGCTGCCCTGCATGGTGGGCTTCGAAATTGTGAATCACCCACCCTACAGCCCAGACCTGGCCCCGAGTGATTATTACCTGCTTCCGTAAATGAAAAAAGTGCTGCGGGGTAAAAAATTTACTGCCGATGATGAAGTCAAGGAGGCAGTTTCGTCGTATTTTGCAGATAAAGAGAAATCATTTTTTTATGAGGGTATAAATAAATTAATTGAAAGATGTGAAAAATGTATCCGTCTTGCAGGTGAATATATTGAAAAAGAAAAATAATTTGGTCTTTTTATTTCCACCCCTTGTCCCCCATTCCGCGAATATAAAAACGCTCCCTCGTAGGGTGTTTCAAAAAGAATATACGTATTTCGAATGCATATATTTATTAAACTTTAAGACATACGAATATGAAACTTTACACACATATTTACGAACCTTTCAAGTTTATATTACAGATGTTCAATATGTCCTTCATCAGCGACACGAACAATATCACATCGATACTCAAATTCAATACGTATATTTTTTTTGAAACACGCTGTACATAGCACATGTAACAAAGAACAGTTTACAAAGGTAAAAGAAATTGTTGACAAAATCAATAAAAATAAGAGAAATTAAATAAAAGTTATTTAAAATTATAAATTGACACTTATCATTTAAAATGTTGTTTGTATTCCTGGACATATAAAGCAAAGGAGCTTTCCAAAGAAGATTTGTTCTCGGCGTACAGAAAATAAATGTGGTCGCATTTCTAGAGAAAGAGTGCGGAATAGAATAATTTAAGTAGGCCAGAATATCTGGACAATTAAACATTCACCAACTTATAAAGAAACGAGTGTATATACAAGGAGTTGTGTTCTGCGAATGATTGGACATTGTGCCACTCTAACGAAAGATTGTAGTCGACACAACGTTCAGGATATATACCAGAAGATTTAAATCGTTAGGAATTTTAATAATCAACGTTGAACACGTCCAACTGGGAACTGTATAAGGGATGCCAGTCAACCTGTATTCCTTAATAATAACCAAATCAAAGAAAAAATGTTTGCAATAAATCAATATCACCAAAATTCTGTGTAGTCCTCATTCCTGATTCACATGTCTTTGTTCTAGGATATTGAATTGAACTGCTAGCACTATCCACTGAATAAATAATGACTGATGAGTTTTACTTAAATGTTTTGAAGAGCTTAGTTTCAAGATTACATGAAAAAAATGTACTCGAGCAAGGGGCGAAGATAACTTTTTATTGTACCAGGGAAAGTAATTTTGTACAATATTTTAACCACGAGTGTGGGTCTGGTTATTGTAACAGTGTGTCAAGTTTAACTGAAATGAGTTTTCAATATCACCCAAATTAGTGGCGTTTATTTATCGACCATTCAAGCAGAAATATCAAGTTTTTCTTACTACGCAATGGGAATGTGTATGGGATAATTCCTATCAGTTATTCAGTCCAATTGAGAGAAAGATGTAAAGACATTAAAAATTTTTTAAAGTCACTAAAATATGCAGACCCTAACTGGATTACTGTGGATCTTAAAATGGTCAACTTTTACTAGGATTTTAAAGAAGATACAGTTGTCTGTACAAGTTTTTGTGTTTTCTGCGTCTCTAGGAGGAAACGAACACTGGAGTCAGAAATATTGGTCTTCTAGAATACCTTTAGGTGTTAGAGAAATTAATTTTGTAAGCCAACCATTAATGGACAGAGAAAAAACCATTTTTCCACCTCTCCACATCAAACTAGGTCTTATAAAGCAATATGTTGACGTGTGGCGTAAAATCAAGTACTATCTTAAGATCTAGCGCGCCCAAATTACTAAACGAGAAGTCTCACGTGTTGACCAGTGTTATCCATTGAAAAGATGCAATGTCAGATCAGATGATATCTACCCGAAACGCAATCTTGATTATGAATCATTTCTAATTTCTACGAAGTTCATGATGCGAGATTTCTGTCAACTGCTCCTCTGCATTGATTTCTTTACTCCCCTTATATACTCTAAATTCTTTCCTCCTTTTGCTTTGCCTTTCCTTTCTTTGCTTCACCGCTCTCCTATAACAACAACGGAACGAACAACTGGCTTAGTTTATAGTGATATTTTTCATTAATTAAATTAAATCAACTTTTTCAATTTTCAATAATCAAGTAATTAGTTTTCCTTTTCTCTAATTAATATTTTTATTATTATTTTCGTTAAAATCGATTGTTGAACTATATTTTTGTTCTAACAATGTGGGTATTATTTCTTCGCCTTAAGTATGGATGTATGTATTTATAACTTAAATCTATCTCGTTAGGCTGAGGAAGTGAGTAGCAATATGAGTTATAATCTAAATCCATGGTGTCACATCCTCCAGTAGCTCGGTGCTAATTACAGAGGGCATCAGGAACTTACGAGTATTATCGCGTCCAAACTTGTAGAGAGATTTAAGATCTTCGACTGTTGGCGTCTATCTTAAACGAGATGAAAGACCACCGAAAAACTTTCAGGATTCGAGTCCGATAGCCTTTGATGTAGAAGCATTTGTACCAGTTTTTTAAAAACCGTATGAAATGATGTCGAATGAGAGAAAATGTTTTGTTTGAAAAGAGTTAAATCTAGATCAACAGATCTAGCAAAACTCGCAATTTGTATAGCTAGATGTGAATAACTCTACGATCAGAAGTCTTTTCACATTTTATATTCACAAGTTGTCTAAGCAAAGCTTGCTATTGTAACCTATCGAAATTAAAATGTAATTAACAATATTTCTGCATTTTCTCTCTTTTCTAATATTCAATTAAAATGAAGAAATGATTGTTGCATTGTCAGTATTGATATCTAATATTTAATAATACTTTTAAAATAATCATTTTTAAACATAGAAATACTTATGCGGAATACATCTTTAATTGGCTACTGTTGGACAATTATTATGCCATAGATTTCTCGCACTTTCTCAGCCTAACGCCGCGAAACTTTATACTCAACCCACATAACTATGGGTTTGAACTCGGACTGTACATGGCTGATATTGTGCCGTTTTATTATCCATTACAAAACGGTATTTACTACAAGTTTTATGATGTTTTGTATGCCAATTTAAAGGTGGTTGTCATAGATCGTGTTAATTTTATTTTTATTATTACTATTGTTATCATTATTTGTTCAAATCTGCTTTACATTTTTGATGTCAATGGTATGCGAATGAACTATGTAA
Source organism: Dermolepida albohirtum (assembly GCA_031893035.1). Lineage (NCBI taxonomy): Eukaryota > Metazoa > Arthropoda > Insecta > Coleoptera > Scarabaeidae > Dermolepida > Dermolepida albohirtum. The sequence continues at coordinate 54,797 of JAVIWB010005121.1, forward strand.
TATCGATTGCGAATGTCGTCACTACGCCACTGATATAATACCCGACAGGGGTTGTGGGCGCCATTCAAATACCATCCAGGGATAAGTAGTTTCATAAACAGCTCTTGATAAATGGGAATTCTACTATATACATTCTCTGCAAATTGCATCTGGCCATTGCATAAATTGAACTCGATAAACTGTTCTCCGAAAGGCCAGAAACTAGTTCGGGTTACGGCTAGACACTAACCTAACGGAAGCGTTGCCGTTGCTAACTTAAAACAGGTAAATTTATTGCGTCATGTTGTGCGCGTGACGTTTAGTTTGAATAATCAAAATCCCTTTTTACGAACTGGATAATTTATTCTTTTCTAAAGAAGAGGTAATTTAAAAATGCAGTGTTTGTAAGATCGAGGTATCTTTTTTTCAATATTGTTTTTCACATAATCGTCCAGGTATAAAAAAGAATAGTAATTTGTGGAAGCTAAGTCAGGAAAACAGGAAAGATAGAGAAGTCAATAATTTTTCTATGATTTGCTGGTGAAATAATAATAGTAATAATAATCTTTAATGCCCAACAGTTTAGCAAACCAATTACTGAACTTAAAAATAAAAATAAAAATAGGTGCGGTTAATTTAATACAAACAAAAATTAAAAACTAATTAACCAAAAATATAAACACTTATAATAAGGTAATGCAAATCATTTGAAAACTGAATGTGCAATAAATGTTGGTTAATAAAAGGAATTCAAGTAGAATCCATTGGCATATGGCATCTGCACATACGAGGGAGCGTTTTTATATTCGCGGAATGAGCGGGATGTAGAGGGGTGAGTAGGCGCATTGGGGGCGTGGCCTGTGCAGCGACTCATGATTAGTATAAATACGAAGTTTCATTGTTATTAGACAGTTAGTCTTTGAGCTATCGTCAACCAAGTAACATAATCAGGAGTGAAAAGTGAAATATGGAAAAAATCGAATATCGTGCCGTTATAAAGTTCCTTACCAGGCAAGGAAAATCAGTCGCGACCATAATGAATGAGATGTCATTGATTTACGGCGACTCTTGTCCAGGAAAAACCATGGTGTACAAGTGGCATAGTTTATTTAAACAAGAAAGGGAATCCCTTGAAGACGACCCGAGGCCGGGCAGGAGCATTGAGGTGACCACGCCAGCACTTATCCAAAAAGTTGAACAAATTGTACTCGAAGATTCTCGACTAAAGAAGAAACAACTCGCAGAAATGGTTGGAGTATCTGATACAACAATTTTTAAAATCCTACACGATCATCTCGGCATGTCTAAGGTCAGCGCAAAATGGGTGCCGAGAATGCTCACGCCGCCGCAAAAACAACAGCGCGTAGAGTGTTCGCGTGCATTTTTGGACCTCTGTAATGAAGACAAGGATGGGGTATTGAGTGGAATTGTTACTGGAGACGAAACTTGGATTCATCATTATGAACCTGAGTCCAAACAAGACTCCATGCAGTGGCATAAAAAGGGCACAGCACCTCCCAAGAAATTTAAAGTGTCACAATCAGCTGGGAAACTCATGGCAACGGTATTTTGGGACTCGGAAGGAATATTGTTGATTAATTATAAAGATAAAGGTGTTTCTATAACCGGAGAATATTACGCTTCAATATTAGAGCGACTAAAAGAAGCCATTAAAGAGAAAAGACGGGGAAAATTGACAAAAGGTGTTCTGCTTTTGCACGACAACGCGCCCGTCCACAAGAGCCGCGTTGCGTTAGCTGCCCTGCATAAGGTGGGCTTCGAAATTGTGAATAACCCACCCTACAGCCCAGACCTGGCCCCGAGTGATTATTACCTGTTTCCGAAAATGAAAAAAGAGCTGCGGGGTAAAACATTTACTGCCGATGATGAAGTCAAGGAGGCAGTTTCGGCGTATTTTGCAGATAAAGAGAAATCATTTTTTTATGAGGGTATAAATAAATTAATTGAAAGATGTGAAAAATGTATCCGTCTTGCAGGTGAATATATTGAAAAAGAAAAATAATTTGGTTTTTTTATTTCCACCCCTTGTCCCCCATTCCGCGAATATAAAAACGCTCCCTCGTATGTACCAGTGCAGCCTTGTAAAGAATATTGGTTCTTGCCCTAGGTATTGAGAAAGTTGCCGACGATCTAGTATCAAACCTAGGTACAAGGAAATCAATTTGAGACAATAACTCAGTAGAATCAATAAAATTATTTATTAATTTATAAACAAAACCACCACATCTTTCTCTCTGCGTATACAAAGGGATTCAAAATTATGTCTTGCAAATAGACCCTCATATGTCGTACCAAAGGCAGGATAATGTCCTTCAATCCTATAAGAAAAACATTTCAAAAATCTCTTTCGGACACGCTCCAGGAATAACTGCTGGTAATGGTAATGCGAGTACCACATTACTGAAGCGTATTCCACTTTGGATCGGACAAGAGAGCAGTAAAGAACTTTCAAAATATGCAGGTTACTAAAATCTTTGCAAGACCGAATGAGGAACCCAAGACTTCTGGAAGATGATGTAGTTATGCTGCTTATATGCTTAGAAAAGCTAAGATGCGAGTCGAACAAAACTACAAGATCTTTTAAGTTGTATACTCTAGGTATAGTAGATTGACGAACATTATAGTCACAGTGAAGCGGAGTGTCACTTCTGCTAAAAGCATATTTGTCGATGTCTGGCTGAAATTGATTATGAGTACACCTTTCGTCAATAATGCACAGATTTGTTTGAAGATTAGTGCTATCCCCAGGTGAATTTATACTGCTAAAGATATTTAGATTGTCGGCGTAAGCTAACACCCTGCAGTCATGACGTTCCAAAAGGCCTTTAACATAGATATTGCACAAACGAAGAAAAACAATATTATATTGCAAGATTTAAAAGAATCAAAGGTTTGATAAAGTTTACTGTTTTGCTTTCGCTTTCGTCAGGTACCTCCAGTTTATACAAAAAAGCGATTCCAAAATCTAGAAATTACGTTTTCGCGAATTCGAAACTCTCCAGCACTTTGTTGGGTTCTTTCACTTTTGAATTGACCTACAGCCCATTGTCTCCGACAGGGAGTTATATGTAAGGCTGCAGAAACGAGTGCTTTCGCAGTAATGTACGGCTCACTTACTATCAATATTAAAAATTATAAATGTAATTACTTACTATTTTAGTTCTTTTTGTATTGTTGATGTAAGGCGACGCAAAAATGAAGGTAAACAATTTTCTCGGTGTTTTTTTTTATAAATTGTGTTATTTTCTGGCATGTTTAATATATATGAATAAATTGTGCATAACCTCTTGTATTTTCCTAGCAAATAAAACTTTTCAAAGTTGAAATATATATAGGGGCATGGGGGTTGTTGCTGGTAAACAATAATTGTAAAAAGAAAACTATTATCACTATCCTTTAGTACTATTAAAATAGTGAAATATTTATGCTAACTTTTTTCTGATATATCTTACCGTTTTGGAGATATTAAAGTAAATAGCGAAGGGTAGTGTTGCCGATAGAGCGCTCCACACCCCCAAAAGCGAGCTATTGGGCAGTTAAAAAGTTACCGTTGTTCTTACACTACACCAGTCTATAAACCTACCAAGTTTCATTTAACCTGACACTTACACCGGTAACAGAATACACAACACAACACTTCAAATATAAGCGACCACGGATGGAAATCGGAATTGAAGACAGCGTGTAATAGCAACCATATAACCAACATCATGACGAATCAACGTAAGGACTAAGAGTAAAAGGGCCAAGTTCTAACTCCAACTAACTTAAAAGAATAAGTAAGTTTCATTTATTAGGTGCGCTATTTTTTTTTTTTTGATGAAAATGCAAGTTTATTGTGAAAAAATGTTTACAAGTAAATCATTCAAAATATTGCCCACCGCTAGCTACAATTTTTTCCCATCTTTTTGGCATAGCTCGAATAACGTCACGGTAGAAGTGTTCGTTTGTTGAGGCTATCCACGAATCAAGCCATTATGAGATGTCTTCATATGAGCGGAACTGCTGATTGTGATTGATGTGCCATCGAACGGAACAAGTAATAATCGGACGGCGCAACATCTGGGGAATATGGCGGGTGAGGTAGGACCTCCAATTTGAGCGTTTCTAAGTAGGTTTTAACGGGTTTGGCAACGTGAGGCCGAGCGTTGTCATGCTGTAGAATCACTTTTTCGTGCCTCTGCTCATATCGTGGCCGCTTTTCGCGGAGTGCTCGGCTCAATCGCATCAATTGAGTTCGATAACGTTCCCCAGTGATGGTTTCGTTCGGTTTCAACAGCTCATAATAAATAACACCGCCCTGGTCTCACCAAATTCACAGCAAAATCTTCGCAGCGTGAATATTCGGCCGAACCGACGACGTAGAAGCATGACCGGGCAGTCCCCATGATTTTGTTCTTTGGGTTGCTGTAATGAATCCATTTTTCATTACCCGTAACGATGCGATGAAGAAAACCCTTCCTTTTTTGCCGCTGGAGCAGTTGCTCACAGGCGAAAAAACGACGCTCAATGTCTCTTGGCTTCGAATCATAAGGAACCTAAGTTCCTTGTCTTTGAATAATTCCCAACGCATGCAATCGCTGGGAAATGGCTTGGAGGGTAACTATTAATGCTAAAGCAAGCTCTTTTTGCGTTTGGCATGGATCCTCATCGAGCAATGCCTCCAATTCAGCGTCTTCGAAGGTTTTTGGTCTTCCTTCACGCGAACGGTCGTTAACATCGAAATCACGTTCTTTGAAGCGACGGAACCAATCACGGCACATTGTTTTACTTAAAGCAGCATCTCCGTAAACTTTTTGGAGTTTTCAATGCACTTCAGCCGCCGTTTTCTTCGAATGAAAGAAAAAAAGCAACACTTCCCGCAAATGACCATTATTTGGCACAAAATCAGACATCTTCACACAACCAAAAGTATATGACGCAAAAACAAAATCACTAATTTGTCAAAGCGGCTTGTTTACCATTTTGGTTATGTCACAATCGACCAGCACTTACTACTGAAGCCATCTCTTGAAAAACAGCGAGAACTTAGTTGCGCACCTAATAAATCGATGAGGGACACTTGCCTCTGTTCCCTTGTTAGTGGTACCTCGTTTAAAATTAATAAATTTTCAGAAGTGATAAAGATTGCGTGCTGTGCTACTCCCAAATATTGTTTAATACTGTGCATATACCGACCTGTCTTTAGCTTTAATCGGAGCACGAAGTCTTGAAAATTCATTGCTGTAAGGCGCAGATTTAGTACGTTTCCACTTATTGAAGTAATTTTCTTTTTTAATGGCACTATTAAAAGAAGATGACAGCGAACTTTAACATCTGAAACGGTTTGGCTTTGCAATGATTTTTTTGGCAATTTTTCCAGTTTCTCAGCTGATAAAATGTCTTAAGAAAGTAAGTAAATATGAACAATCTATGCGATTCAACAGAAAAGTCTGATTAATGCTACTAGTGTGCCGATGAACCAATTTTTTAACCTAAATATGACAATCCTAAAATACGTATTATCACCATGTTAATCATGGCTAATTATTTTATTTCTTTTATCGTATGTTGGGCATTCCTCTAAGGTATACACGTGGTATTATAGTTACCCGTTCTACACGTATGTACGACCGAAACAGAATATTATTAAAATGGACTAAAATATATAGTGGAGTAGCCGATCCCATAAATAAAACGTGATAACTGTGAGACTGCTAATTAACAAATCGCGCAAAACAAATTATCCACCAATATTTCATGTCAACAATATGACACCTGTGGGACAGCTAAAGGGTTAGGCCAACATTGGGTTCGGTCCGCCACCTCTATTGAGACCATCACAAATCATCAAATTTACAATTTCACTACGAGAGAGGTGAGGATTAGTTAATGGTGGAGGGACGGGAGGGAAATGGTCACCAGGTAATCTTGATGACTGTCCTTTTCTAACCAATAATTAAAACGGCCGCAACAGAAATAAACCGTTCATTAACATGAAAAAACGGGAAGGAAGGTGGACGGATGAAAGTTATTAGGACTGTAGAAGTGCATATAGTCGGTAGTGTCTATATTACAAGGGTTATTCGTTAAAAATCTTTATATTATTTTTCGGCATACGAGGGTAGTTTGACAAATACTGAGAATGGAAAAGAAAAACGAATTTTTTAAATACAAAATAATTTTTATTTTTCAATATATTCTCCTAAAAGAGCAACACATTTATTCCAATGGTGCTCCAATGCCCTTATGCCATCCCTAAAATGCGATTCCGGAAGACTTGCAAAATACTCATTTACGAAGATGATAAGCTCGTCGTTAGACGAAAATTTCTTTCCACCTAGTGCCGCTTTCAATTTTGGAAAAAGGTAGATCCGGCGAATAAGGCGTATGCGGTACTAATTGGAAATGCAACTCGTGGATTTTGGACATCGCAACTGTGCTGGTATGCGAGGGAGTGTTGTCTTGGTGAAACAGAATCTTTTTCTTTGCCATTCCTGGCCGTTTAGCACGAAACTCAACATTTAATTTTTGTAGAAGTTCGCCCACAAAAATCAACCGGATTCCGCTTATAAAGGGATCATTGGAAATGCGCAAATGAGTGAACTTTTGATCAGTCGTAAGCAATCGCGGCACCCATATTGCCAAAAGCTAGGAAAGGTCCAATTCTTTCGTTAAAATGTGGGGTACGCGTTCTGTTGAAATGTTTACCATGTCTGCTATTTCTCTCACTTTGAGTCGTCGATATTGCGTAATAATATTATGGATTTTTATAATAATTTCCTTAGAAGTCACGATTTTGTGTGCTCCAGAGCGCGCTTCATCAACACAGCTTGTTCTACCACATTTAAATTCATTAACCCATCTACTTATTGTCTAGGATGATGGAACAGATTCACCTAATGTTTCCCGTAACTCATCTTTTATTTCGGTGGCTTTCATACCCTTAATTACGAAGTATTTAATCGCCGCACGATACTCTGCTTTTTCCATTTTAACAAAACGACGTGTTGTTTCTTTTTCAATCAGCTGTCAAAAATAAACTAATCAACCGATTTATCTAAACATCGGAATGTAAACATATAAATAGGCAACCTAAATTACACTGCATTTGTTTTTCCAATTAGAGCGCCACCTATGTGTCATTCTCATTACTTATCAAACTATCCTCGTAATTACCATGCTTAACATTGTGCTTAGTAAGTCTTAAAATATAATCTGCATAAAAATTCATTCAACATGTATAAAACTCAGGTTTCTTCGAAAATTTATTATATATGCAGAGTGTTCTGAATGTTCGTGACTATGCTTTACTATGAGTATGCTTTATTTATCAGTTATTAAATTAATTTTTCTCATAATATTCTGGTTTACGACGGTATAAATCGTGTACGGAATTTGTTTCATGGAGGTTTTTGTCGCGGTTTCAAGGTGTCACACCGTTTAATTATCTGCTGATGATGATAACTTAGTTGTCGAAATTCGTATACAGAATACGAAAATTAATGTAGAAAGGGATTATATGTCAATCTTAACTGATTAAATCGAAGTTACTTAATGTGTAGGTAAAGGGTCTTTAAAATTCCGCGGTTTTTTTAAGAATAAATAAAATATATATGGCGCATTGAATTTGTCTGGGTTTGTGGGTATTTAAGAAGTGTGATGTATGACATTTATAAAAATGGCTTCGTACACGGTACAACAAGGCGTTCAAATTGTTGAATTATATATGTATATATTTTATGGTTTACATAATCGTTCATCTGAAAGCGCTATTGGTCGAATTATTAAAGTTGGTTCGGTGGAAGATCAAAAAAGTGAAAAATGCAGTCGCAGTAGTCGTTCACAAGAAAATATTGGTTTAGTTCGTGAAAGTGTTGCTGAAGATCCTGAAATGTCCGTTAGACGAGATTCACAACTTGGACTTAGTTGATCAACAACATGGCTTATTTTACACAAGAATTTCGCTCTGAAGGCATATACGGTTCAAATAACACAGGGACTGAAGCCATTAGATCATTTAAAACGTCGTTTATTTGTCAATTGCATCAATTAACAACCAGCTGATTTTATTAAGAAAATAATGTTTTCCGATGAGGCACATTTTGAACTTGGTGGCTATGTTAATAAACAAAATTGCCGTATCTGGGGTGAGGAAAATCCACGAATTATTCATGAGAAACCTATGCATCCTAAACGAGTTACTGTTTGGTGTGCATTATGGTCAGGTGGTGTAATTGGGCCTTACTTTTTCGAAAATGCTGCTGGTGAAGCTGTAACTGTCAATGGTGATTGATATCGTCGCATGATAACCGAATTTTTCTGGCCTGAATTAATGAATATTGATCTAGAGGATATGTGGTTTCAACAGGATGGCGTTACACCTCACTTTGCACACGAATCAATTGATTTATTGAGAGAAAAAATTCCTGGACATGTAATCTCAAGAAACGGTGATGTTAATTGGCCACCAAGATCATGTGATTTGACACCGTTAGATTATTTTCTTTGGGGTTACGTGAAAAGTCAGGTTTATAAAAACAATCACAATTAATTCCTGCTTTGAAAAATGAAATTATTCGTGTCATTGGTGACATAGAGCCTCAACTATGTCAAAATGTCATTAAGAATTTTAACAAAAGAGTGGACGTCTGTGGAGCTGCAAGCGGAAGCCATTTGGCAGATATTATTTTTCGCATATAAATGTCATAACTGATACTTCAATTACCAATAAAAAGTTTTCGAAAGTGAATGCAAATTATGTGTTTTATTTATTCATTAAAAAACCGCGAAATTTGAAACAGCCTTTACATTGACAAAATTTTAGTTCTGAACAGACCAATTGTTAATATGCCGCAACGATACTTTGTATCGTTCTCTTAAAAATGTCTGAAATAATTTAATACATCTAATGTATATACTACATTCTTTACATTTTGTAGCAGAAACTGTTATAAAATGATGTCTAAGGGTAAATGAATTAATAACTCAAACAAAACCGTATTTCTAAACACAATCGCCAGCACCTTCACTTTGGGAAACATGGTTGCAGGCAGTATATAATTTATAAAGTTTATTATTGTTCAAAATAATAATTTTTAACAATAATAAACTTTATAATTTAGTCGAAAAGAATGTTTAGATTTTTATATGATTTCATTTATTAGAGAAAAGTAAGATATAGAACATTTATAATGGGTTTATATAGATAAAATATACAATTGAAATAAAGTAACTAAATGGACCAGATGGTAATAGATAACATTATATGTAAAGTAGGAAATATTGAGGAACATGATAGTGCAAAGATTTCAAGGAAATATTTTTGTTATAAATCACAATATGGAAAGTAAGATTTATGATGGGAGAAAGTGTTTAAATATTTAGTCGTGAGTAGAGCGGCGACGAAAGTGGCAATACCATAGGCGGTACGGTAGAGCGGGCAATTGGTGCGCAGTGAATGAGATCATTCACATCAAATACAATACGGTTCACGGTTGGTGTTTAAGTGTAAATTATAAACTGCTGCGAAAGTGTCCGTAGCAGTGCCGTGTCTAGACTTATTCTTACACAATTAGTGCTTACCTAGTAATATGTAATTTCATAACCCTGGTAATGTGTTGTGGAAGTAACTGTACATCTGCATCACTGCATACGTCTCTACGGTTGCTTCTGTAAATGACGTCCTTCGCGACGAGAAAATGTTTTTGTCTAGAGTAAAAGATCGTTCGGCGTCTATTGATGTAATTTTGGCAGAAAGAAGCTGTTGTTCAAAATCATTCCAAGGCTCACTATTTGCACATTTGTCATAAATAGTTCGTAAAACATGCAAGTCCGGATTTTTTTTTTAAACACTTAATTTTTTTTTGTGGCCTGAATTAATGAATATTGATCTAGAGGATATGTGGTTTCAACAGGATGGCGCTACACCTCACTTTGCACACAAATCAATTGACTTATTGAGAGAAATATTTATACGTACTGTATTTCTGCTATTCACCTGGAAGGAAATGTCTAAAAGAATAACTGTTTTGTTTCTAGTTTTTAGTTCATATGTTCGACATAACATTACCTACATAACAATTTATTTTTCATTTATTATTTATATATTTAGTTTAGTAATTGCTCCTATATTGTACAAATTATAAGCGTTTATTATCTGTATTTGTATTTAAATTAAACGTACATATCTGTAACAGTACATATATTCCACCAGAGAGTCCGTAGCGTCTCCATAATGTAGTGGTTTGCAATGTCATTCTACTTGTAACGGGTCATTCATTTGGAGGTACTTTTTTCGAAAATAAAAAAAATGTAAACTTCAATTTTATCGGGTGTTATTTATTATCATACAAAAGAAACATTCTTGATTTTTTAAAAATTATTTCCTTCAAATGTTGGCCGTAATTGTGACTAACCTCATTCTGAAGTTTCAGTTTCCAATGAGACGTTCGAGCATTTCAAGTGGTATTTATTCATTTGCTCAATCGTAGCTGTCTTATCCATGCAGACTTTCGACTTTACGTAGACCCAAAGAAAAACGTCTGAAGGTGTGATATCGCATGATTTAGGCGGCCATTGCACAGGTCCGTTACATGAAATTAAATGTTCAATAAAACTATACTTTCACGGGCTGTGGCAAGTAGCGGCGTTTTGTTGAAAGCAAATGCTGTCGAGATCACGGGCTTTAATTTCAAGCAGCAAATAGTCCGTTATCACGATGCGATAACGGGCGTCATTCACAGTTACTTTGCGGCCATCTTCATGTTTGAAGAAATATGGATCTATTATTGCACTTGCTCATAAACTACACCAAAACGTAGTTTTGTCTAAATGTAATGGCAGCTCTTGAATCTCTTTGGGTTGCTCTTCACTTCGAATATGGCAATTGTGCTTAGTGACGTAGCCATTGAGCTAGAAATGCGCCTCATCGCTTAACAAAATTTTGGTCGAAAACGGTGGATCTTCTTCGAGCTTTTCAAGAGCCCAAAGAAAGACTGAAACGGTGGCGATTCGAAAGGTCGGTCACTTTCGATTCTTGAACGAGTTGAATTTTGTATGCTCTAGACCAAGATCCTTACGTAAAATACGCCAAGTTGTGGCATACTACAGAGCAAGTACTAAATATCACTCCCATGGATATTTGAATTGATTAACTGGCTCAGCTATCTGCATCCTATTGTATAACTTTCAGGATACATGTTCCATAATGCTATTTATGGCATATTAGGAGACTGCAAACTGTACTCTTTGGTGCCTAATTGGAAAGGCAACCGTCTAGAATACAACAGAAAGAAGTTTGAGACTTGCTCCAATATAAAAACTTTTAATTAATTTCTGTAGTTTGTAATAACGACGGTGTATCAGGAAATACTAATTTTTATTAATTTCCTATTCTATATATAATTATTACCGTTTTAGAAGATGTTTTTACAATATGTACCTACGATTCATCTAAAAATACTAATTTTCTGTTTACATTACGGAGAAATTTTAATTTGTTCCGAACTTAGAAATTCGCAATGCACAAATATTATCTTTCAGCTTAAATTCGTTCTTTCAAAATACGTTTTAGAGACGTATTTGAACCAAACAAATCTAACTATTTCGTAAGTACTTCTCGTAACATATTTACTGTAACTCGTCGTCCTTCTGCTTTACGAAAGTAATACGAGGGTGGTCCCATAAGTACTCGGCCTGACCTAGAGATGGCAGTAGTTGCTTGAAGAATATCACTGTATTAGAAAGTACACAATTTATAAAGAATACGTTTCAAGTTTGAAGACGCCTCGTTCTTTAGCATTTGTTTGGCAGCCATCAATGCGTTTTCAGTGAATTTGTAAAAATGGAGAAAATTTGTCATCGTTTCGTGATACAATACTTTTAGTTGAAAGGCCTCAGCCCAACCAACATAAAAGCTGAATTAGATTCTATTCTGGGTGAGTCTGCTCCTTTGTTTACAACAGTGAAATATTGGGTAACAGAGTTTAAACGAGGCCGTACGAGCTGTCAAGATGAGCACTGCAGTGGTCGACTAAATGAGGTAACGACTCCAGAAATGGTGAAGAAAATCCGCAAAGCGGTACTGTATTGTCGTCGACTGAAAGTGTGCAAGCTAGCAGACATAGTAGGCATTTCAAAAAGTACGGTACATCGCATATTATTTAAAAATTTGGGCATAAGAAAGCTGTGTGCAAGATGGGTGCCGCGATTACTCACACTTGAGCGTAAACAGTGTCGTGGAGATGTTTCAATTGAGTGTTTAGCGAAGTTTTACAGCAACAAGCAGAATTTTTGAGCCGTTTCATGACTATGGATGAAACATGGTTCCGTCACTTCACACCTGAGACAAAAGAACAATCAAAACAATGGACTCAAAATGGAGAACCGTCTCATTTGCAGGCAAGGGCATGGCATTGGTTTTTTGGGATGCGCGTGGAATAATTTTCATTGACTATTTTGAAAAAGGAAAAACTATCAACGGCGAGTATTATGCGAACTTATTGCAACGTTTGAGCGAAGAAATCAAGCAAAAACGGCCGCTTTGTTGGGTCGGGTACTTCTGGAAGCACCCTCATAATCAGTGGATCGTAGATCGCGAAGTTAATATTCAAGTAATTCCTTTACGCAATGTGTAATAACTCATAACCTTATTTTCTAATATACGTTGTCCTTCATTAACAATACATTCTACTGTTCTGAATGAAATATCGAATTTTGGCAAATTCTTCTACAACTCTTTATGATGTATCATCACTTTACTTTCGCTACACACATTACTTTGTTGTTACGCATTGTGGATATCTTAATTTAAAATTGTTAATAACACTAATTTATTAATAACATTCACTTGTGCACACTGTTACCGCTACAAAGGTTAAATAATAATAAGAAAACTTCTATGTCTCTTAGATTGTTATAATAGATATGGTCACTTTATCAGTAGGTACATATCTACGGACTGCAACGCGTCTTTCTCACCTCGAGTAACAAGGTCTGATAAGTACAGTGTCGATAAAGTAAATTACCGACATCTGTTCAGCATATTTTACTTTTTTCTAAAGATGACAACTTGTTGAGCTACGTATATAAAACTTTAAACCCTATTGCTTCGCAAGAAAGTATATATTAGTAGTACACGTCTTAACTATTTATTATTTGTAGATAATGTAATTTAAGCCTTGTTTGAGTATACAGTGTGTATCAGCCAAATGGAATAAATTCGGTGATAATTAAATGGAAGGGTGTTGCAAAAAACGCTCGGACACGTCGATTGGGATTTTTAGTTGCGTATTTTTCTAAATAAAAAGTTTATATACAGGGTGTGTCATGTAAAAGTGGTCAATACCAACTTTCTTATTTTAAATGCAATACCCTGTCAAATATTAAATTTTTGGATTTTTTAGAAAATTCCAGACATATTTCATGTACAATGTCCTATACTTCACTGTTTCGGAAATATTAAATGTTTTCAGATTAATATTTTGTTTACAATTAAAAAAAATTTTTTACATAATAGTTTGTTTACCGAACTATTAAGTG
>JAVIWB010005122.1:0-68630 GCA_031893035.1 Dermolepida albohirtum
CATTTTCTCCAACTATTAATTCCCTTAGAGTTGTCGTACAACCTTTGGAGTCGTCCATCTCGCATTTTGTTGGTGAATGTGTAAATGTATCTAATTCTCTAGAATGTCCTAATTTATATTCCTGAGACAAAGATCTGTAAAATCCTCTGCTAGTGATTTTTTCCAAATGTATTCTATTTCCCAGAATAGTTAGTGGAATATCTCTCTCCTTATGTACTTACAAATTTTATTATTTGGAAGCCTTTTACAGCTTCCCTCCAGAAACGACCACATGTTAATTACCACACATCGTAATGGTTGAGAAAACGGTGGCTGAAGTGCATCGAGAACTCCAAAAAGTTTACGGAGATGCTGCTCTAAGTGAAACAACGTGCCGTGATTGGTTCCGTCGCTTCAAAGACGGTGATTTCGATGTTGACGACCGTTCGCGTGAAGGAAGACCAAAAACCTTCGATGACGCTGAATTGGAGGCATTGCTTGATGAGGATCCGTGCCAAACGCAATGCTTCAGCATTAGGAGTTACCCGCCAAGCCATTTCCCAGCGATTGCATGCGTTGGGAATGATTCAAAAACAAGGAACTTGGGTTCCTTATGATTTGAAGCCAAGAGACGTTGAGCGTCGTTTTTTCGCCTGTGAACAACTGCTCCAGCGGCAAAAAAGGAAGGGTTTTCTTCATCGCATCGTTACGGATGATGAAAAATGGATTCATTACAGCAACCCAAAGAGAACAAAATCATGGGGACTGCCCGGTCATGCTTTTACATCGTCGGTTCGGCCGAATATTCACGCTGCGAAGGTTTTGCTGTGTATTTGGTGGGATCAGGGCGGTGTTATTTATTATGAGCTGTTGAAACCGAACGAAACCATCACTAGGGAACGGTATCGAACTCAATTGATGCGATTGAGCCGAGCACTGCGCGAAAAGCGGCCACAATACGAGCAGAGGCACGAAAAAGTGATTCTACAGCATGACGACGCTCGGCCTCATGTTGCTAAACCCGTCGAAACCTACTTAGAAACGCTCAAATGGGAGGTCCTACCCCACCCGACATATTCCCCAGATATTGCGCCGTCCGATTATTACTTGTTCCGTTCGATGGCACATAGTCTGGCTAATCAGCAGTTCCGTTCATATGAAGACGTCTCAAAATCGCTTGATTCGTGGATACCCTCAAAAGACGAACACTTCTACCGTGACAGTATTCGAGCTCTGTCAGAAAGATGGGAAAAAGTTGTCGCTAACGATGGGCAATATTTTGAATGATTCATTTCTAAACATTTTTTCACAATAAAGTTGCATTTTCATCAAAAAAACAACGAGAACTTAGTTGCGTACCTAATATATATATATATATATATATATAATATATATATATATATATATATATATTGAAACATTTCCCTTCCATTCTGTTAACTTACTCTAGAGCATTGTTGGAAACTAGCACCTTACACTTTAAGACACTAAGTCAACGTTCGCCACCCTAATTGTCGGTCGTAAATCGCTGAGTATTGTTAAATTGATTGGTGACAATATTAATACGAGAAAAGAGAAGCATTAAAACTGTTTATTTAACACGTATGTACAAGTTTGTTACAATTTTAAATTTCACGATGGATGAATTTATTTGTTAATGAAAATATTTAAACTGAAGAGGGCGATAGGTTTTTCTGTGGTTACTAAAATCTTTGTGTGTAATGCGAGTTCTGACTGAAAATAAATGCCTTTGCAGTTAGCAAACCTCGAGTACAATAAAAATAACTATTAAAGTTTTGATGCCGCTCTAAGAATTTTAAAAATAATAAACGGGAGGATTCCCAAAGCTAAAAGACACATAAAAGAAAATAAGGGTAATAAATCTTAATATTTATTACATAATTTGTATACAAAATGGTTTCAAGTTGGACGTGATCAAATGAAAGACACCCAATCAAATTATAAGTTTTATATTATTTTGAATTACAAGCAAGTTTTACTATTTACAAATATCCTAATACACTAAAGAAATACGGGTCTTTGACCCACAGAAATAAAAGATTAAGTACTAGAAAATTTTACAAATTAGTCTAAGTGCATCTTAAACTAATAGAAATTTTGAATTGTCGAAAGCACTCGAACAGCTTATGCCAATACACTAATAATGTAAAACGTAAACATTGTAGTTTTGGCAATTGATAGACTAAAAGGTTTGCTGAAGAATAAAATTATAACGTCGCAAAAAATACAGTACATAAGAATTCAGATTTTCTGAAGAAGCATTGTTCTCCATAGTTCGTCTGATTGACAACATTCATTGATATTGTTCCGTTACATTCTTTGTTACTCACAATATATTATTTAGACGAGTAATGGAGTGTATTTGATCATTTACGTCTACATTAAACATAGTCAATGTACTTGAAGTTAATGTCGAAGTACTGATTCTATTTCTAAACTAAACTTACGATTCAGTTTGCGATTATAACCATCTTCTTCAAGACGTTTTTAGTTTCGTATTGATGATGTATATGTCTCGTGCTCATATTCTATCAACTACAATTGTATTCTTTCATATGTTTCGTTTTTATATGTGCTTTTAAGTTCGCCATACTGTTTGTCTTGTATTCGCATTCCTCGCAATTAAAATCATTTTCCTTAACATGTTTGGTTTTCATATGCTTTCTTAAATTTGACCTGATGTTTGTCTTGAACTCACACTCCACGCAATTATAATCGTATTCTTTAAGATGTTTAGTTCTTATATGATCTCTTAACCTTGAATTATGGTTGGTCTTATACTTGCATTTAATACAATTATAATCGTATTCTTTAAGATGCATCGTTCTTACGTGTGCCTGTAAGTTTGCCTTACGGGTTGTCTTGTACTCGCACTCCATACAATTATAATTGTATAGTTTCAGATGTTTCATTTTTACGTGTTCCCTTAGATATCTCGTGTCGTTTGTCATATAGTCGCACTCCGTGCAATTGTAATCGTACTTTCTAAGTTGTTTCGTTTTTACGTGTGTCTCTAAGAATAACCTGCGGCTTGTCTTGAAATCGCACTCCACACAATTATAATCGTATACATTCAAATGTTTCGTTTTTGTGTGTGCCTCTAAGTTCGCCCTACAATTCGTCTTATATTCGCACTCGTCGCAATTAAAATGATTTTCTTTAAAGTGCTTCTTTTTTACGTGTACCTCTAAGTCTGACCTACGGTTTGTCTTGTACTCGCACTCCGTACAATTATAATCGTATACTTTAAGGTGTTTCGTTTTTACGTGTGCCTCTAACTCTGATTTATAGTTTGTCTTGTACTCGCACTCCGTGCAATTATAATCGTATTCTTTAAGGTGCTTAGATCTTACATGATCTCTTAAACATGACTTGTGGTTTGTCTTATATTCGCATTCAATACAATTATAATTATATTCTTTAAGATGCTTCGTGTTTACGTGTGCCTCTAAGCCTGATTTACAGTTTGTCTTGTACTCACACTTCGTGCAATTATAATCATATTCTTCAAGATGTCTAGTTTTCATGTGTACTTGTAAATTATTCTTGTTATTTGTCTTGTACCCACACTTCAGGCAATTGTAATCGTATTCTTCAAGGTGCTTAGTTTTCATATGTATTTGCAAATTATTCTTCTCGTTGGTCCTGTACTTACATTGCAAGCAATTATAATCGTATTTTTCGAGATGTTTAGTTTTCATGTGTATTTGTAAATTATTCTTGTTATTTGTCTTGTACTCACACGCCGTGCAATTAAAATTGTATTCTTTAAGGTGTTTAGTTTTCATATGTATTTGCAAATTATTCTTCTCGTTGGTCTTATATTTACATTCCATGCAATCATAATCGTATACTTTAAGATGTGTGGTTTTTACATGCACATCTAACTTTGCTTTAAGATTTGTTTTATATTCGCACTCCATACAATTATAATCGTATTCTTTAAGATGTTTAGTTTTGATGTGTCTTTGTAGATGCGACTTGATGTTTGTCTCGTAGACACACTCCATGCAATTGTAATCGTATTCTTTAAGATGTTTCGTTTTTACGTGCAATTTTAGATGCCATCTCCTGTTCGTTTGAAACTTGCACCTCAAGCATCTAAACTTTTTTCCTTTGGTGTTAACTTTCTGACAGCCACGTACAGAACGTTTATGTTTGAACGTTTTTATGTGCCTTGTAAAACTTGACTTAACGTTTGTCTTATACTCACATTCAATGCAATTATAATCGTATTCTTGAAGATGTTTAGTTTTCATGTGTATTTGCAAATCTAACTTCTTGTTTGTCTTATACTCACAATCCGTGCAACTATAATCGTATTCCTTACGGTGTTTCGTTTTTACATGTGCCTCTAGTTCCGATTTACAGTTTGTCTCGAATTCACACTCCATGCAATTACAATCGTACTCTTTAAGGTGTTTCGTTTTTACGTGTAATTTTAAATAGTACTTGTTGTTTGTTTGAAACTTGCATTTCAAGCATTCAAATTGTCTACCGTTATGATATGAGTTTGAATTATTCTCTTCTGTATTCTTAATATCGGCTTTCTGATAACTACATACAGAATGTTTATGTTTGGATGCAATGTGAATATTTTCCATGTGTAACTTCAGAGACCCGTTCTTCTTGAACCTCTCATAGCATATTCCGCACCTGAACATTTTTACATCCCGATGCCGGTTGTAAGTTTTGTATTTGCACTGCGTAAATTTGCAATTTCTGTGTGTGTTCGCTGAAAAATTCTTATTGTCCAAAGTGTGATCATTCATTGTAGGAAGTACACAGTGTCTGAAAATAAGTGAATCTGTTATGAATAAGTTTTCAAACAAACTAATGAAATTGAATGCCACTTATTTTCGACTTGCACTTGCAATAATTTTGTTTATTATAAAGCAATTCAGATCAGACATTCTAAAAATAAGTAGCTGCCGCATGTAAACACTTATCAAACAAATGTCAACCACCAATTCAACTAACACAGTCATACGAGCGTCTAGATGCAGTCAGCAGAGGATCTCTCGCCAAAACTTTCATTCAAGAAAAAAGATTTATTAGATTAGTGGGGTATGTGTACAATTGAAGTAACTGGTAACTTTTATTTCTTTTAATCTCAAGCAATGATACGACGGTAATCCACAAATTAACTTCCGTTCGACTACAACAAAAATATAGACTTAAAACTGCAGCTGTGAACTATTATTTGCATTGTCGCCATCAAGTTTTGATAATGTGCTACACATGGTCTGGAGGGTGCGCTCGAAATTGGAGAGTTTTAGTATGAGTGTGCACTCTTTAACATTCGAGAAATAGGTTTATTACAATGAAAGCAATACTCTATTGCAGTCGAAGTTTGCAAAATATTGTTATATATAAATGGGAGTAAATTGCCGGACCATGTGCAGAATAAACATTCGAACTAGAATATAATCTAAATTATATTCTAGTTCTGCCGACTATATGATATCGTTTACTACGCTGTGTTGGCGTGTATTTTGTAAATTAGAAGTGAAGTAATTGTCATAATGACCTGGAAATTATAAATTCTTTAGTTCGAAAGTAACCATATTAAAAAACATATTATTTATTTTTAAGTTAACACATTTTCTTCTGTTCTTATGACGTAGAATATAACAGGTGGGCCATTTAAAAGTTTAAATTTCAAAATGCAATAAAACAAAAACGGTTTGAAATTTTTCCAAATTTATTTTTTTGTTGTGAAGTACAGTTGTTCCGGTTAGAGATGGAATATTATTTCATTCACATGGCTGCCGCGGCTGGCTTCACAGTACCCCATTCCATCGGACCAATTTTTGAGCACTTTTTCGAGTGTATGGGGTCGTATCTTGGCAATGGCATCACGAATGTTGGCCTTCAAATGCTTAATTGTCTCTGGTTTGTCGGTATAACACTTGTCCTTAATGGCGCCCTATAGAAAATAGTCCAACGGTGTCAAATCGCAGCTTCTTGGCGGCCAATTGACATCACCATTTCGGCTAATTAAGCGGCCTTCAAACGTTTGACGCAATAAATCGATTGTGGCAAGTTGCACCATCCTGTTGAAACCAAACATCGTTCACATCAATACCATGAAGAACGAGCACAAAAAAAAATCGGTTATCATGGTGCGATAGGTGTCTCCATTGACCGTAATGGTTACGCCGTCCTCATTTTCAAAGAAATATGGGCCAATGATGCCTCCGCTCCACAAGCCGCACCAAATAGTCACTCGTAATGGGTGCATTAGCTTCTGTAAGACCACGTGTGGGTTTTCTGAGCCCCAAATACGGCAATTTTGCTTGTTAACGTACCCACCAAGATGAAAATGAGCTTCATCCGAACAGATGATTTTTTTGGCAAAATCGATATCATCGTGCAGTTTCTCATTGGCCCGTCTAGCGAAGCGGATGGTGATGCGGCTTTAACTCTTGAACCAATTGAACTTTGTAAGGGGTCATACCGAGATCTTTTCGCAAAAATGTGAAATTTTCAATTCTTGAGAACGATGACGAGTTGATGTTGATGGATTCTCACGCACACTCTCAGCCACAGCTTCGATATTTTCGGGTGTACGCACTGTAAGAGCACGCTCACGTCTTGGCGCATCAACAATGAAACCAGTTTCACGAACTTTAGCAATAAACTTGCCTATACCGGGCACTCTTGGTCCTTCTCTGCGACCAAATTTTGTACATTTTCGTGCAATTTCCGAACAATTGTCTTTGTTTTGGAAATAAATTTCCAATAAATTCCAACGTTGCTCAAGCGTAAATCGATTCATTTCGTTCAGTGGAGATAATATACTGAATTTTGTTACAGAAAGAATGACATAAGTATTGCCAGATTCGAAATAACCAGTGGTTCAAATTTAAACCGATAGATGGCCCACCCGTTACTTCTTTCTGATAATAAATATAATATATTGCACTGTTCCCGCATGTGAAAATGAAGCTGGACCTTCTGCGGGCTTGGGACAACGAGTGTGCTTTACTCCCTAGTGAAACTTGGCAGAACTGGTTTAAAGATTGGTTTCGGAGGATGGAGAGGTGTATTGAGTGTAGAGAAAATTACTTTGAAAAAATTAAATAAACAAAGCTGTATTGCAAAACTTTCCTACCCTCTGTACTTTTACATTACATACATATACGTACATTGTAATAAATCGTGATAGTGTGTCTGAATTATTAGAGTATGTAAGTTTTAAACATAAATCATTATTTGATGAATTAAATATAACATTAGACTCTATTTGTTATTCATTCAGAATAGGTGCTTCTTTTCTTTACTTTATTACGAGGATAAATCTTCAGTTTCTTTATGTTTATCCACATAATGTTATTTAATAATACAAAAGCATTCCCTAGTACTTCGTATATTGGAGACCTCTTTATTTGGAAGAACTTAAATAGTCGACAATAATTATCTTAGAATCCGGTGCTCCGCCTGTGGCACTACATCGGAATATACATATATTGGAGACCACATCTTAGTTTTTATTATTTTTAGAATGAAAAGAAATTTATGAAAGTCTGTCACCCGTAAATGCATTTCAATGTACACATGAGGATACTTTTCACTGTTAAATAATGTACTGGCATATTGCTTAATCTGCAAAAAAATATTGTTTCCACACACATACGGATCATATAAAATCAAAAAACATATAGACGATGTAACAGGTGGAAATAGTTTCTGCGATGAGCTATGTGAAGCACTAGCTTTAAATAAATTGAATTCCACCTTAAAGAAATTTTTAGAAAAATATACCTTTAAATATATTCCGGATCAAATTAGCAAACGAAAACATTATCTTGGCAGAACATATACAACATTAATACAGTAATGAATTCTTTTAGAATACCTATATTTAAAAGAATTTTCCAAAAGATATAAACTTGAAACTTCATCTAAAATATTATGACAACGTACCGTTTCATAGTTTCGCGCCACTGACAAATTGTGGTGGTGATGTGCAAAGAACATATCAATATAAACGGTGTCCCAAAATGAACGCAAGACTTGAATTAAATAGAAAACACAGTTTTTAGTCTTTTGTTTGTTATTTTTTTATTGAATCATAAAGTACATAGGATAGGGTTATTTATAGAATAACACATTGGGCAAATTGCCTCCACAGCTTTGCATACACATACGCACTCGTCGAAATTTTCCATGACCATTATGCATAAATGTGACTGAATTTCGTTGATGCAGCGTTGAATCTCTTCCTTTAATGCACGGGAAAGAAGAAATCTAATGGTGTTAAATCACACGATCTAGGGGGCCAATTCTGATTACCGAAACGACAGAGTACACGACCTGGAAATGTCTCATGCAGTAATCGAATTGTTTCACGGGCTGTATGGCATGTGGCACCGTCTTGTTGAAACCACATATTGGCTACATCAATATCATCCAATTTCAGCAGAAAGAACTGTGTTATCATGTCGCGATATCGAGCACTAGTAACAGTCACTGCTTGACCAGCCTCATTTTCAAAAAAGTATGATCCAATTATGCCTCCAGCCCAAAATCCACACCAAACAGTGACACGTTGTGGATGCATTTGTTTTTCGACAATCACATGTGAGTTCTCAGAACCCCAAAAGCGGCAATTTTGGCGCTTAACAAAGCCATCAAGGTGAAAATGTGCTTCATCGCTTAGGATGACTTTGTTCGAAAAATCAGCATCCATTTGTTGATGTTCAATAATCCATTCAACGAACTGTCTTCGCTGTGCATGGAGACACAGATCTTTAGTGAGTATACGCTGTAGAGAGCTTCTTGAAATTTGCAATTCTTGTCCACGACGCCGAATTGAGGTTCCTGGATTGTCACCGACACTCTCACGCACTGCTTCGATATTGACATTTGAAAGGCTTGTTTTTGGACGACCAGTGTGTTTGGCGTCTCCAACGGATCCAGTCTCCCTGAATTTTTCAATTAGTCTTTTCATGGTTGACGAAGTTAAAACACTATTCCGATCATATTTTGTATGAAATTTTCGAACTGCGGCCGCCAAGCTTTCATTATTTTTGAAATACTGTTCAATAATAAAGACACGTTGTTCTATCGTGTAATGCTCCATTTTTACTAACCCAAAACAGTCAGTTGTCAAATTGTTTTTTTTTTCAGGGCTGCCAACACTTTACTGCATAAATAGCGACAAATTTAAATCTCGCGTTAATTTTGGGATACCCATTATAAAGACATAGTGACATCAAACAGATTTTTAGAAGAAAATTTTAGTTTCGATCCATTGATAAACTGTGATACAGAAAGTACGAGGGAGCGCTTTTATATTCGCGGAATGAACGGGTTGTAGAGGGGTGAGTAGGCGCATTGGGGGCGTGGCCTGTGCAGCGACTCATGATTAGTATAAATACGAAGTTTCATTGTTATTAGACAGTTAGTCTTTGAGCTATCGTCAACCAAGTAACATAATCAGGAATGAAAAGTGAAATATGGAAAAAATCGAATATCGTGCCGTTATAAAGTTCCTTACCAGGCAAGGAAAATCAGTCGCGACCATAATGAATGAGATGTCATTGGTTTACGGCGACTCTTGTCCAGGAAAACCATGGTGTACAAGTGGCATAGTTTATTTAAACAAGGAAGGGAATCCCTTGAAGACGACCCGAGGCCGGGCAGGAGCATTGAGGTGACCACGCCAGCACTTATCCAAAAAGTTGAACAAATTGTACTCGAAGATGCTCGACTAAAGAAGAAACAACTCGCAGAAATGGTTGGAGTATCCGATACAACAATTTTTAAAATCCTACACGATCATCTCGGCATGTCTAAGGTCAGCGCAATATGGGTGCCGAGAATGCTCACGCCGCCGCAAAAACAACAGCGCGTAGAGTGTTCGCGTGCATTTTTGGACCTCTGTAATGAAGACAAGGATGATGTATTGAGTGGAATTGTTACTGGAGACGAAACTTGGGTTCATCATTATGAACCTGAGTCCAAACAAGACTCCATGCAGTGGCATAAAAAGGGCACAGCACCTCCCAAGAAATTTAAAGTGTCGCAATCAGCTGGGAACTCATGGCAACGGTATTTTGGGACTCGGAAGGAATATTGTTGATTGATTATAAAGATAAAGGTGTTTCTATAAACGGAGAATATTACGCTTCAATATTAGAGCGACTAAAAGAAGCCATTAAAGAGAAAAGACGGGGAAAATTGACAAAAGTTGTTCTGCTTTTGTACGACAACGCGCCCGTTCCATTAAATTATAAATCTTCTTTTATATGCTGCACCCGCCCCTTTATGCGAATATATTTGATTCGTTATTTCGTTGCTGTCGCCTTTGCTATTGCACCGCTATATTTGTCTTATTCTGCTGCTTCCATCCAAAAATATGTGCTCAGTCCTGACATCGCCTAATAATGTAGCGGCACTTTTATTTCTCAATACGCAATTACTTAAGGAAAAGGAAGTGTTTGGTAACACCGAATTAAAACGGATAAAAGAATCTCGATATGACAAAGAAGGCTCCGGTGGATACCAACGTCTATTCAGAATTTGATTTATAAAAGTTACAATAATTTCGACAGATGAGAAAACACGGTTTACATTGGCGCTCAAACCGAAGCCTTCCTATCGAATTGAATGCAAACTCTACCACTCCTTAGTGACTGATGGCGTAATTCAATTTCATTCTAGACATTATCTTAAGTTGTTGAAACTATTTGGTAAAAAAAAGCTAGTCTTACTTTGCACTTCCTTTACAGCAGTAAATCCCGTGGCACTCTAGATATTCTTTCTTCTCCAGGTAAATTTTGCAAAACGCACATTGGACAAGTTCTAAAATTGCATAAAAACATTGTCATTAGTAGAGCGGCGACGAAAGTAGCAATACCATAGGCGGTACGGTAGAACGGGCAATTGGTGCGCAGTGAATGAGATCATTCACATCAAATACAATACGGTTCACGGTTAGTGTTTATAATAACTTCACACAAACATGTCGCGAAAGTCTGTGCCGTTTGCTACGTCGGTTAGAAAATACATAGCAGAATTTCCCGATTTAAAGTATGATGGATGTGCAATACGGAAGAAAGACAATTGTAAAAAACATGTGAACAGTGCAATACATAAATTGAACAAAAGAAATGAAATACCTTATGCAACATTCCTTTATGATTTTTTATTTATGTCGACTGCATGTAATTTGCCGCTTCGTTTAATCAGCAAACGCCCTTTTCAAGTGTTCTGGAATAAATATCTGCCAAATTATAAATTACCTGCAAGAAGAACTTTACAGAAACATTTGCCGCGTTTAAGAGAGAGGCTTGAAAATATAGCAAGAAGAGAATTGCATAATAAAAATGTGTGGATTACTGTAGATGAGACTACTGATTTAAAAAAAAATAGTATAATAAACGTAATCGTACGTATTTTATCAGCCAACACATTTTCACAGCCCTATTTGTTAGCCTGTAAACGTATACAAGCATGTACTGCGGCAAATATTCGGCAAATAATAATGAACACCTTAAAGAAATTTCACATTCATAGTACTCAAGTCTGCATGCTTGTAACAGATGGTGCTGCTACTATGTTACTACTCGGACGTTTACTAAAAGTAACTTTTCCTAAATTAATACACATAACTTGTGTACTCCATGCTCTTCATTTAGTTGCTGAAAATGTTAGAAGTAGTTATAAAAACGTTGATCATTTGATTGGATCCACCAAACAAGTGTTTCTTAAATCCCCTAAACGACTTAAAGAATTTCATAAAACTTGTCCAGATATTTCGGAACCACCGGAACCCATTCTTACACGATGGGGCACGTGGCTAAATGCAGCTTTTTATTACCATAAGAATTTTCACAAAGTCAAATCCGTTATATCAAAATTTAGGCCAACCGAATCCCAAGCAATCAGAGACAGTCAACATCAATTTGAAAATCCCCAAATTCTGGAAGATCTGCATACAATATATAACAATTACCATCCATTAGTAGAAGCAATTACAAAACTTCAAAACGAAAACGATTTGCTGCCCTTAGACGCATCACTATTCATAGTGCAAAATGTGACCGCTCATTTGCATAGTTTAACTGACGCTGCTGGTGTACGAGCTCATCAAAAATTATTTATTTTTTTTAAAAAAAATCCGGACTTGCATGTTTTACGAACTATTTATGACAAATGTGCAAATAGTGAGCCCTGGAATGATTTTGAACAACAGCTTCTTTCTGCCAAAATTACATCAATAGACGCCGAACGATCTTTTTCTCTATACAAAAACATTTTCTCGTCGCGAAGGACGTCATTTACAGAAGCAACCGTAGAGACGTGTGCAATGATGCAGATGTACAGTTACTTCCACAACACATTACCAGGGTTATGAAATTACATATTACTAGGTAAGCACTAATTGTGTAAGAATAAGTCTAGACACGGCACTGCTACGGACACTTTCGCCGCAGTTTATAATTTACACTTAAACACCAACCGTGAACCGTATTGTATTTGATGTGAATGATCTCATTCACTGCGCACCAATTGCCCGTTCTACCGTACCGCCTATGGTATTGCCACTTTCGTCGCCGCTCTAGTCATTAGTCTTGGTCATTACAAGCAAAAATTATTTTAAATAAAAACATAAGAGAGAAAACAAATAAGAGAACGACAAACATGTAAGCTATTAAAATAGTTTGAGTATGTAGTTTGGAAGTATTTGAAAAATATGTGGACGTGAGTGAAGGAAAAGCAAGTGACAGAAAATTCAGAATAAAGGAAGAACAGACAAAAGGAAGAGAACAAGAGTTGAACATAAGGTACTGGTCAAGATTAAGTGCTACAAATTTGTATCAGCAATGGTAAAGATACAGATAATCTGTGCATTATTGACGATTGGTGTACCCATAATCAGATAAAGCTCAACATTGACAAATGTGCTGTTTGTTCTCTCTTTTAGTAGAAGTGACACTCCGCTTTACTATAACTACAATGTTCGGCAATCCATTATACCTAGAGTACACAACTTCAAGGATCTTGGAGTCTTGTTCCACTCGCATCTTAGCTTTTCTAACCATATGAGTTGTATAACTTCATCGTCTTTCACAGGTCTTGTGTTCCTTATTCGTTCTTGCAGTGGTTTTAGTAGTTTGCACACTTTGAAGGTTCTCTATGGTTCTCTTGTCCGGTCCAGATTGGAATATGCTTCAGTTGTGTGGTACCCGCTTTACCATTACCAGCAGTTACTCCTGAAGTGTGTTCAAAAGAGGTTCCTCAAATATTTATCCTACAGGATTGATGGCCATTATCCTGCCTTTGGTTCGACGTATTAGGGTCTGCTTGCTAGGCACAATTTTGATTCTCTTGGTATACGCAGGGAGAAAGCTAGTAGCGGTTTTCTTTATAAATTAATAAATAATTTTATTGATTCTTCTGTGCTGTTGTCCCAGGTTGATTTCCTCGTGTCTAGTTTTGACACTAGATCATCGGCGACCTTCTCAATAGCTAGGGCAAGAACCAATGTTCTCTACAAAGCTCCATTGGTACATATGGCCAGAAATGCCAATGTAAACTTGCGTGCATAGAAATCGGCCCACTGTAAACTTTTGACTTAAACTATATATTTTTTCAAAATTATTCATCGGATCAAAAAAAGAAATATGCTGTTTTAACGACAATTTAATATGCTTTAATGTGAGTATAAATTTATGAAAACTTATTTCGACTTCCTATGTTTACCATAGTGAAATTAATGCATTAAGCAAATTAAGCTTTTTTATTATTAACATAAATAGGGTTATTGGCAATTTAAAACTTAACACTTAATTTTTTAATAATGGGTATGACCTCCTCTTGCCCTAATAACATCTCTCATACGATTAGGCATTGATCTAATCAAGTTTGCTATTGTTTCTTGAGGGATGTTAAACCACTCTTCTTTTACTGCAACAATAAGCTCTGGGATCGAGTTTGGGGTATGAAGTCTAGCTCGAATTCTTCGTTTTAGCTCATCCCATAAATGTTCGATGGGATTTAGGTCAGGACTGCATGCTGGCCACTCCATAACCCGAAAACCGACTTCTGCAATGTAATCTTGCACAATTCTTGCGGTGTGCGGCCTTGCATTGTCATGCATAATGGTAAATTCGTCTCCAATGTAGTCGACGTAAGGTACCACATGAATTGCTAAAATCTCCTCGATATATCTAGCAGCCGTTAAACCTCTTCTTCCGTGAACACGGTCGCCCCTAGGAATGAATTCAAGGTCGGTTCGTGCTCCTATAGAAATTGCACCCCAGATCATACAGGAACCACCTCCATAAGCACTCCGTTCTTCAAGGCAGCAATCTGCAAATCGCTCTCTTGGTCTTCGGTACACTTTTCTTCTTCGGTCGCTACCATGGAGGCATATTCTGGTCTCATCTGAGAACAGAACAGATCCCCATTGTTCCAACGTCCAATTCAAATGATCCCGTGCAAAACGCAGGCGTGCTTGCCGATGAGCTAGAGTAAGTTTTGCGCCAATCGCAGGTGTTTTGGGGGTCAGGTTATTTTCCTGCAGTCTTCGTCTTACTGTCCACTGACTAATAACCACTCCTCGCACCTCACGGAGCTGTCGTTGCACTTGAACGGCATTAAGGTGACGATTTCTTAATGTTGTTGATACAATAAAGAGGTCATCACGAGCGGTAGTAAATCGCCGTCTGCCTGTTCCAGGTCGCCTATGAAAGGATCCAGTCTCCTCATAACGGTTGCACACTCTTCGAACCGCTGCGCGTGTCGTATCCAATTGTCTAGCAACAGCTCGCTGCCCAAGCCCATTTTCGATTAAAGCAATAACTTGGGCGGCTTTTTCTGGTGTAGTATGCATTAAACTAACACACTTGAACACTATTGAGATTAAGAAAAACGAATAATATGCAAATATCAGTTGCAAACGCAATAATTTCAATATTGACAAATTTGTTATTTTCGTTGGAATCATCCACGTTTTATTTGTTTACCGGTTGCTACGCTATAAACGATAAGCCTTCTTGATAAATTTATACTCACATTAAAGCATATTAAATTGTCGTTAAAACAGCATATTTCTTTTTTTGATCCGATGAATAATTTTGAAAAAATATATAGTTTAAGTCAAAAGTTTACAGTGGGCCGATTTCTATGCACGCAAATTTATTATACGAGGATCCCTTTTGTTAATTTGAATCTATTATTGTTCGTTCAGTTTTTTTTCGTATGACTTGGATTACATTATTATAAGTGTGTATGTTTTTTTTGTTGTTAATTGGATTCTTATTTTTCTTTTGATTACATTAACTGCACCTATTTTTGTTTCAATTTTAATTTTATTCTTAAGTGCATTATGTCCTGTAAATGGTCTGTGTAACTGATGGGCATTAAAGATTATTATTTTATTATTATAAAAGTGTCAGAATACATAACGCAATCACTTTAAATGTAAATTGAAAACAAAAATAAAGTGCTCTATCTTATATCGAATGAAAAATAATTATAAAACGAAATAGCTTAAGAGAAAATTTTCTCGTTTCATACCTTCAAAGTTTCCATTGGCTCCATTAGGGCAAACAGTTTTATGTTCAACTAAATATACTTTTAAACTAAATCCAAGGCAACAATAGGTGCAGGCGAATACATCTTTCGCGTCCTTTTCTATATGTGGTTTAAATTCCATTTCCATATAACTATTCAAGCTTTGTTCGTATTCTTCACCAAAATACACCAATAATTCTTCACCCTCCTGGATTTCACAAACACTGCTGTAATATAGATAGTTTTCATATCGAAATACATTTAAGTTTTGATCAGAAACACTCTTGGCACAGTTAACATACTGCATCCAATTTAATGATTCCGATTTATCATTGTCGACTACAATTTTTCCCCATTTAAGCCTCCAAGAGGATTTCGTGACACTAAATCCAGTGAAAGGTCCAAATTTTACACCTTTAGGTATGGTCTTTAAAGCTAATACACCTGTATCTTCGAATAAACCTTCTTTAATTTTTAGAACATGTGCTGGTATCTCTTTTCTCTCTCTGTTAATACCATTTCCGTTTAAAATACATATCAGCATTCCACATTTGGTACAGTATTCTTCATAATATTCATTACAATTGTTACAAACTGTAAAAAAAAAATTTATCATAAATTGGGAATAGTTACTGCATATTACCAGACACTCGGGAGACTAAATCGCACGTGTGATAATATATAATTTGTTTGCATTACACGTAACCCGACTAGTACGTGGCCTTAAAGATTTAATGAGAAATATTCCATATGTGCAATAAAAAGTAGCGGTGGAATTACAGGTTTGGATTACATTTCAGGGCGAGGCATTGGACCAACAGCAAAAGTTGATGGAATTGTTGACAAATTAAAATATAAATGATTATCGGAAAGACGTATGTTTCCGAAAGAGAAAGTATGCCAATTAATCGGATTTATAAGCACGCTAATGACTCCACGCACATTGCAAAAATAGTTAAAAAGTGGCTTTCGAACAATGTGGTTGACATAATAGTATGACCGTCACAAAACACTGTCTTGAAAAATAAGTTGGAAAACAACAGAAAAGTTCAAAAACTATATACTTTAACCGACAAATCGTGAAGGACTTGCCTTCAGAGTACTTGGACTACTTGATGTTATTACTGAGAAAAATATGCGGGGAAATTATTAAAGGCAAAGTACATATCTTTTAAAAATATTATTTGATTACTGGTTTCCATCTACTTTTGACAATAGATTTATTCCAATAAAGTTTTCAGGACCTCAGCTACATATGCATGTCTGTAATCAAATAAATTTCAGATATCATTTCAGAACCATTATGCTGTGTTCAATACTTATGAATAAATGTTTTTAATCTTTATTCTATAGTCAGATATCTATCGAATGTACCAAAATGATTTAATGTGACGTAAGACACGTTTTTGAGTTTTTTTAATTTGCTAATGTAAATATTATACCCAAACACAGCGGGCGCGTAAGCAGCCTGAACTTCGAGATGTGTTAAAAATTTATTTCATAATCTTGACGATCTGAGCCAAATCACCAGATTGGAACAACTACAGAAGGAGAACTTCTCAATATTTGTGAAGATATAAGAAGATATGTCTGAAAGGTCGCTAGGATATCACCTGTATAGAAGAAGGGGGACAAGTCTGATGTCCGGAATTATAGACTTGTCGCAGTGATCTCCACTTTTGCTAAAATATTTGAAATGCTGCTTTATAGGCGTGTGTCTGTTGGCACCAGACCACATCTCTCCACCGCACAGCATGGCTTTACGACTCAACGGTCTACTACAACTAACTTGGCCATTATATCCCAGGAGATCGCTCAATCTCTCGATGCTGGTAGTCAATTGGACGTCATTTATACGGACTTTTCCCGTGCGTTTGACTTAATTGATCATCGACTTCTGTTATGTAGACTGAGTTCCTTTGGTATCGGTGGATCGCTGTTGAAGCTGTTCCAATCGTATTTGAGCAATAGAATGAATTTTGTTTATTACAATGGGTTTAAGTCTCGGTTTTTTCATTCTTCCTCCGGTGTTCCACAGGGGTCTAACCTTGGACCACTTTTGTTTAATATTTTTGTGGATGACTTGATTAGGTGTATCGACTGCCCGGTCTTGGCTTACGCCGATGATATTAAAATTTTTAATC
This sequence comes from Dermolepida albohirtum, assembly GCA_031893035.1. Taxonomy (NCBI): domain Eukaryota; kingdom Metazoa; phylum Arthropoda; class Insecta; order Coleoptera; family Scarabaeidae; genus Dermolepida; species Dermolepida albohirtum. The sequence continues at coordinate 17,676 of JAVIWB010005122.1, forward strand.
GAATTGACTCGCTGTCCGACATTGATTTGCTGCAGGCCCATGTCAGCAAAATCTATAACTGGTCCTTGTGTAACCGCTTAAGTTTAAACATTGAGAAGTGTTTCCTAGTGTCTTACTCTAGAAAGATTTCTAGAATAGAATCCTGTTACTCAATTGGCGGCGTTACGATTTCTCGTAAGTCCTCGATCAGAGATCTTGGGGTAATATTTGACGAGAAATTTACTTTCTCCGATCATGTTCTTGGTGTGACGGCTGCGGCTTCCAGATCTCTCGGTTTTATAATTCGCACATGCCGATACTTTCACAATATGGACACTTTGAAGACCCTTTTCTTTGCTCATGTCGTTTCCAAACTGAAATATGCGTCTATAGTCTGGTACCCCATCTACAAATGTCAAACTAGCCTCCTGGAACAGATACAACGCAAATTTCTGAAATACCTCTCCTTTAAATGTGATGGTCGATATCCTGTCCGTGTAGTGAATTACAACGAGTTGTTGGAGAGACATGACATCGTATCGCTGTCTGATAGGAGAAAAACTCTTAGCGCTTTATTTATGCAGAGTGTCGTTACTGGGAGGGTTGATACGCCGGATTTACTATTGCGTGTTTATTTCATTGTTCCACGCCTGGGATCAAGGGCGAATCAACTGATTTATGTCCCTACGGCAAGGACCGATATTTTGCTTTGGTTCATTTGGCGGTGAATTTCAACAATCTGCAGTACGATTTGCTATGACCACTATTTGTAAAAATATATTTGTTTTAAGATACATATTTCATTTTCACAATGTAACTATTGTTTAATTTTTTTTTTGTATTTCTTTGTTTGTTACCCGTTTTGGAGTAATAATCTCTGTTGGATAACTAAACTAAATATTATTATTGTTATTATTATTATATAAAATGTAAAATCAACTTATGTTTGCACCAGAATTGTGAAATTTTCTAACATTGCCTTTTAAAACAAAAAATAATTTTCAAGAAATACATTTCTTGTTTACATTAGAAAACTTTTGCCTTTGGCATGGAGGTTGTGCGTGTTGCGCGTAATAGTTTTACGTTATAACAATGCTTCTGTATTTATAAAAGCAACCTTAAACAGTACCTGCTTACGATAAATTGTTATTGCATAAATGGCTTTCTATGTCAAAATTTATAATATCATTATCTTTTTGAAACGTGTTTCTGGCATATGAGTGTGTATATAATATGTGATTGAATGTGATGTAAAGCACGTTTTTGGGTTTCTTTAATTTGCTACAGTACATTATTGGTTACTATTCACTGTCAAATTAGTTCCATTTTACAAAGTGAAACAAATGTTCATTCATTTCGGTCAATTTACTGAACAGTTTCTTAATGTAAATATTATCACCAAACCTAGCGAACAGTATACGCAGCCCGAACATCGAGATGTTCGAGAAACTGACCATTCCAGAACGAGAACATTCGTGATTCGTTTGACCTACATATACATATATAAGCGACCGGGAAAGCGTGTGGACATCTCATTAGTGTTACTGAGACATTGATACGTGAAAATCAATGATATTGATCAATATTGACCACGCTATGTTTAGTCCACATAAATGGCGAATTAACTTGAGAGTAAATATTGTTTTGTAAATCAAAGTAATAGGGCAGCTTACTTTATAATATCCAAACGCATGCTGAAGAATGTTCGAAAAATCTTTATGAAAATTATTATTTGTTGGACAATTACATGATGATAATTTCATTATTTTCCCTTATTTTATTCTTATTATGGCAATTCAAGGCAAGTAACGATGCTGGGCGTATGTCGTCTTTCTAGAACAGTTTATTTTGATGGTAAAATCCTCTTCGTTTTAAAATGATTATTATTATTCCTTTCGTAAAAGGAAAAATTGAAATCTTTTATATTATTATTAGTAACGGGTGGGCCTTTTAAAAGTTTAAATTTAAAAATGCAATAAAACAAAAACGGTTTGAAATTTTGCCAAATTTATATTTTTTGCTGTGAAGTACAATTGTTCCGGTTAGAGATGGAATATTATTTCATTCATATGGCTGCCGCGGCTGGCCCCACAGTACCCCATTCGATCGGACCAATGTTCGAGCACTTTTTCGAGTGTATGGGGTCGTATCTCGGCAATGGCACCACGAATGTTGGCCTTCAAATGCTCAATTGTCTCTGGTTTGTCGGCATAACACTTGTCTTTAACGGCGCCCCACAGAAAATAGTCCAACGGTATCAAATCGCAGTTTCTTGGCGGCCAATTGACATCACCATTTCGGCTGATTAAACGGCCATCAAACGTTTGACGCAATAAATCGATTGTGGCATGAGATGTGTGGCAAGTTGCACCATCCTGTTGAAATCAAACATCGTTCACATCAATACCATGAAGAGCGGGCACAAAAAAATCGGTTATCATGGTGCGATAGGTGTCTCCATTGACCGCGTAATGGTTGCGTCGTTCTCATTTTCAAAGAAATATGGGCCAATGATGCCTCCGCTCCACAAGCCCCACCAAACGGTCACTCATAATGGGTGTATTGGCTTCTGTAAGACCACGTAAATTTTGCTTTTTAAGCACCACCCACCAAGATGAAAATGAGCTTCATCCGAAAAGATGATTTTTTTTGGTAAAATCGACATCATCGTGCAGTTTCTCGTTGGCCCATCTAGCGAAGCGAAAACGAAGCGGATGGTTATGCGGCTTCAACTCTTGAACCAATTGAACTTTGTAAGGCGTCATACCGAGATCTTTTCGCAAAATGCGACGTAAACTGGTGCGTGAAATGTTGAATTCTTGAGAACGATGAAGAGTTGATGTTGATGGATTCTCACGCACACTCTCAGCCACAGCTTCGATATTTTCGGGTGTACGCACTGTACGAGCACGCTTACGTCTTGGCGCATCAGCAATAAAACCAGTTTCATGAACTTTAGCAATAAACCGGGCACTGTTGGTCCTTCTCTGCGACCAAATTTTGTGTAATTTCGACATTTTCGTGTAATTTCCGACCAATTACACAGGGTAACAAAATGAAAAAAAAAATTTGGTACCGGAAATCTAACATCTGATTTTAGATGTTTTTAATGTGTTGATTCCAAAAATGCCACCAGATTTTTTCTATCAGCTCTAGTTTTTGAGATACAGGTTACAGGTTAATTGATATTTTTTTCTGATAAAGGACAACAAATAAAGAGATAAATATGTACTTAATCGTCAAAATAGAAATGGTTATACAAAATATCCTTGTTTTTTGTGCCTTTGGGACAGCAGAGATAAAAATGAGCACTGGGTTAAAAAACAATGGCCTTCAAGAGATGTTATGATTCAAGGAAAACAAAACGTGATCAACGAACCTTTGGTTGCAAGAGAAAAAAATCTTACTTCCGCCCTTGCATATCAAGCTAGGCTTAATGAAGCAATTTGTGAAGGCTTTAGTGGAAACTATGCTTTCAAATTTTAACATTCTCGGCTGTAACATGAGTATAAAAGTTCACTACCTCCACAGCCACCTAGATCGTTTTCCAGAAAACTTAGGTGATTGTAGTGAAGAACAGGGGAAAGATTCCATCAGGATATTAAAACTATGGAAGATCGTTATCAAGGACGATGGGATAGCCACATGATGGCGGACTACTGCTGGAGCCTTCAGCGAGACTGCCCTAGTAAACTCCATTCTAGAAAGTCGTATAAAAGAAAATTTTTATGTGATTAGTGACTAATGTAATTATGTAAATTAAGTTTTTGCAATAAATACTTAAATCCATGTGTCTATGTTTTTTTAACTGTCAATAGTAATATTATATATTATAACAGTTATAACGTAAAATATATACACAATTTTTTAAAAAAATCTCAAAAACTAGATCTGGTAGACCAAATATGAGAACTTTTTTACATTCTGCATCCAAAAATTACCCAGGAACAGTTAAAAAATCGCAGGCACCGAAATATGTGTTGGCCTGTGTTATCTTTGTTTTGGAAATAAATTTCCAATAAATCCCAACATTACTTAAGCGTAAATCGATTCATTTCGTTCAGTGGAGATAATACACTGAATTTTGTTACAGAATAGAATGACATAAGTATTGCCAGATTCGAAATAACCGGTGGTTCAAATTTAAACCGATAGGCCCACCCGTTATCAGTTTTATGTTGATTTTTTTTATTCTTCTTGCTTTTAATGCAGCATGTTTCTGAGGGCATTACAACTCCATAACATCGAAGTTTGAGTTAACTCGAGAGGAAATTTCTTGGAAAATTACCGTTAATAATTTTTTTCTCCTTCTATTATTATAAATATTCGTATGATGGGTACCTAATTATTCATTTGAATCATTAACTCTCGTGATCTGCAAATGTGGATTACGTTCGAAACCCTTCATTTTAAGCATAAATCTTTTAAAACAAATTTTTCTTTTCTCGTGGTACTAATTTGTTTCTTTTTCTATTGTAGAATTTAGGTATCCGTTTTCGTTTAAAATTTTTGTTTTAGTTTTATACTTTTTTCTAGGAATATTTATTTATTCAGTTTAGGGTGTTACACCTTCTCTTGCTTTAATAGATAAATAAGTTCGGACGCCTTTCGGTGTACAATTTTTCAAAGAACAAACACTAATAAGATTCCGTTGACAACATTAAGGAAGAGCTAAGATTTATTTCTAAAGCGTATTTATAGAGAAAACACCCCCTTTGTCAGTGACTAAAAAGAAACAAAATCGTTGTTTAATTAAATCTTCGTTTCTTATTCCTTTTTATAATCGATGTAAAAGAATAATTAATTTTGTCAATGAAAAGTCTACAATTTCCTTTTCTTTTTTTAGTAAACATTTAACCTTTTTTTGTTGCAACGAATTGATGTTCGTTTATGATAATTTAACTTAAAGTTTATTAATCTAATTATTTCAAGAATTTTAAATTATTACAGCACAAGATTTATGATACCACATGTTGCTCGGTCTGGTACAGACCCTTATTTTTCTTTTAAACTTACTTCTAGCTCCACCTGAGCTTAGAAAGACATACTTAGAAAGGTTAGTTTCAGAAGAGGGTGCTGTGGAGACGTTTTCGGATAACAAACGCTATTTGTCACATTCTTTGGAATGTTTTGAAGAATTTTATGATGCTTGTATTATTAACGATGAAATATGGCCTTCCCAATTACTAGACTGAACACCAGCAGTCTATTATTTATCCGGCAAAATAAAAAATACTATTTATAAACGCAGACTTCGTTATCTTGACGATTTGAATCAAATCATTCAGCACGAGATTCAGACAACTATAAAAGAAGAACTTCGCAATATGTTTGAGGATATGAAACGAAAAATTAATGTATGTCTGCGCCGGAATTGTGAATATTTCTAACACTGTCTTTTAAAACACAAATTTTTTATGTTGGAAAGCTCTCTTTTATGTTAGAAAACTTTTGCGTTTGGCATGAAAGTTATGCGTGAATAGGCGATATATTTTGCTATTAAATAATAGTTTGGAACTCCAGTAGATGCTGTAACAGTGTTTTCAATATAGTTGAAAATTATTATTATTATTATATTCGTTAAGGAAATTTACATTATTGATTCTTTCTCGAAATATACTATTTTCTATATCAATTTGGAAAACATATCCACATAATCAAATGATTATTATGAAATGTACATTTATTACAAGAAAACAAATAATTGAGATTAAAAAAGGCGTGAATTCTCATGGAAATGGTTAGAATGCATTTGATTATTTTTACTGTGGACAAACTATCACTAATATATAATGATGTGAAATACATATACTTACAGAGCTGTTTATTATTGAATTCGATTTTAATATCACAAACAATATTATTTTCTATTTTAATATCGTTATCTACAATAGCGCTGCAAGGATTTAGGTCACATGATGGTAATTCCTGTTTGATATCAGCATCCATTATAATATCGTTATCTGTTACATTAGATGGTGACAATTCCAACTTGATATCTGTGGATATTAGATCCGGTTTTATTTCATTTCTTGTACATTCATTTAATTCTGTAGAATCTATACTAATGATAGTTTCGCTGACCAACACTTTATCATCTAGATAAAATTCACCTTCGGATTCCTCCTTCATATCAAGCAAAGTTTCTGAAAACACTTTATTATCCATACCAGCCATTCTTCTTCTCTATTGGTTTTTGTAATAGTTAGTTAAGTTAAAACTACTCCAGCCTGGTGCTCAGGTAGGTTTGTCTTGTCTCTTACAAAATTATGCTAAAATAGAAAAAATACGAAAGTTGAGGAAATTAAAAGACAAGATACATTGTTCTAGCTGCAGACGCCCAAAGCAGTCACAAAGGCACGAGCGCGGAAACATATACAACACAATTTAATTAACACAAGCAGAAAGAGTGGGCAATAAGAAAGGAATACTGAGTTACTAAATATTTAATTCAAGTATCAATGACACTTAAGTTTACCAAGGGAATCCAGCATGAATATTATTATCCTGTCTCTGTTCAAATTTGATAAAGCCGTCATAATGTTTATCGAAGTCTGCAGTTCTGGCTTGATAAAATTAAGATAAAGAACCCTACACTCTTTCCAAAGGTTTCCCACTTTCATTGGGGAAAATGGTTGAACTCATTGGGTTATCTACATTCTTAATTCGCAGAGTCGCGGATTATCATTTTATACCTATGTGTATTACATTAATACAATCCTATTTTTGTAATTGTTTGAAAGAATTCCTCCCTTAGACATTATCGAGAAAAATACTTGATTGAAATTTACAAGATTAATAACAAGGTCAACAAGCGAAAAAAAAGCTATTAATAATGGCAAAAACAGAATTATTTACGTAAGCAAATGCTCACCTTCTATAGTGCTAAAAAAAAATCGCTTTTAAACGAAGAAAATGAACAACACCCTTATTTTCCACTGGAATATTTATACCTCATAAAGTGTTTAATTTAATATTATTTGGAATTGGTCGAACGCTGGAAGCGTCCTCATACTTGGCGCCAATAACTATTTAAAGAAAGTAGCGGTATATTTAAATACTTGTAATGCTATTTTTTCCAATTGTTTATTTTAGCATATATATATATATATATATATATATATATATATATTTACTACAACTTAGGTGAAGAAATGGAAGTTTATTATAAAAGGGTAAAATTATAAATGATATCCAACCAAGCGAAAGAAAAAACAATAAAACGTAAATACAACACTTAAGTCAATGAATTGACCAATGTGAAAGCGCAGCATATTTAAAAAAAAGCGCAACTTGAATCATTATTTTAAATTGTATTAAAATATCTAGATGAAGACCAATAATGAAGAGTACTGTTTTATTTGCAGCTCGAAATGAATAATACACTATTTAAAAGAAATGGAAATAATTTGGCCTATAAAATGCGAATGTTTATTTTATTATAGACATATATATATATATATATATATATATATATATATATATATATATATATATATATTATATCACGTCTGCATTTTACGAATCAACTTGGTTCTGCCTTTTTCAAATATTATGCGTGATTCTCCTTTACATAGAGCGTCCTCTTATTATAATATATTGTCTAACACATAAGCAAGTCCTTACACGGTAATATATCAAATTATTAATAAACAAAGGAAGAGAACTGTACCTAAATTAGGCACGTAAATACGTTATGCAATCCTTGAAAATAAAACTGATGCAAGCGATGTTCCTTTTAATGAGATAATAGTTTTTTCTGCAATACCAAGTTAAAAATTATTTTCAAGGGATATATAATAAGTACCTTACAGCAGTCCTTAATAAGAAACGATGGAATATCATTTACATTTAGCGTAGCTTTCAGTTTACTAATGTTCTATAAGATGTCTTCTTCAGAAATATTATTTAGAGTAAAAGAATCGATAACAATTTTGTCATCGTTAGTGCCAGTGTAGCAAGTATTAGAAACATTTTAGCAAATCCGGCAATGATATCTCCAGGATCATTGAAAGAATAAACATCTTTATGCAACGCAAATGGAATACGTTATAAATCTTACCCAAGATGTACATATTGTGAAAGTTTCAGGGAATCACGTTTTTAATTCAATTCTGTTTGGTTTGAAAATGCTCTGCATGCAAAATTAATTTAGTATTTTGTAATGTTTCTACTAAATTCATGGTAGAAATATAAAAGTTGAGTTTGCTTACTTTTTTATGTGGTATTACCTTCTCACTTTAAGATTGTACTTCTACAGAAAATCTAATAGTATAAAAAGGACACTTTTAATAAAGTTTTCATCCAATAAAGTGACGTTGCACGATAGTATAATTTTCAAATGACTACATGTATGCCTCCTATAAATTGTTTGCAAAACGTTTCAATATTCTTGAAATAATTTCAAATAAATTGTATTTTAAATGATTCCGGAAAAATTATTAATACATATATAAACGATTAAACAAAGTAATCAATGCTTTAAAAAATTGGAAACTATTAAATTTAATAGAATTTATTTGAAACAAATAACTAAATAAACAAGTTGAGATATATACCAGGGTAGTTTGACAGGTAGTGAGAATGGAAAAGAAATACGAATTTTTTAAATACAAAATAATTTTTATTTTTCAATATATTTTCCTAAAAGAGCAATACATTTATTCCAACGGTGCTCCAATGCCCTTATGCCATCTCTAAAATGCGATTCCGGAAGGCTTGCAAAATACTCATTTACGAAGATGATAAGTTCGTCGTTAGACGAAAATTTCTTTCCACCTAGTGCCGTTTTCAATTTTGGAAAAAGGTAGAAGTCGGAAGGGGCTAGATCCGGCGAATAAGGCGCATGCGGTACTAATTGGACATGCAACTCGTGGATTTTGGACATCACAACTGTGCTGGTATGCGAGGTAGCGTTGTCTTGGTGAAACAGAATCTTTTTCTTTGCCATTCCTGGCCGTTTAGCACGAATCTCAACATTTAATTTTTGTAGAAGTTTTGCATAATATTGTCCGTTTATTGTGGCACCTTTGCCCTTTGAATCCCAAAAAAATTGATGCCATCACCTTGTTTGCCGATAAAGTGGTTTTCGCTTTCTTTGGAGGTGCAGAATCACGTTCTAACCATTGTTTAGTTTCGGGTGTACTGTAGTGTATCCAAGTTTCATCGCAAGTAACAAATCGCCTACAAAAATCAACCGGATTCCGCTTATAAAGGTTAAACACTCATTGGAAATGCGCAAACGAGTGAACTTTTGATCAGTCGTAAGCAATCGCGGCACCCATCTTGCCGAAAGCTTGGAGAGCCCAAATTCTTTCGTTAACTGTGGTTATGTTGAAATGTTTAATCTGCTATCTCTCTCACTTTGAGTCGTCGATCTTGCGTAATAATATTATGGATTTTTATAATCATTTCCTTAGAAGTCACGATTTTGGGTGCTCCAGAGCGGGCTTCATCAACACAGTTTGTTCTACCACGTTTAAATTCATTTACCCATCTACTTATTGTGGTGGATGATGGAGCAGACCTAATGTTTCCCGTAACTCATCTTTTATTTCGGTAGCTTTCATACCCTTAATTACGAAGTATTGAATCACCGCACGATTCTCTGCTTTTTCCATTTTAACAAAACGACGTGTTGCTTCTTTTCAATCAGCTGTCAACAATAAACTAATCAACCGATTTATCTAAATATGAAAATGTAAACATATAAATAGGCAACCTAAATTACAGTGCATTTGTTTTAGCAATTATAGCGCCACCTATGTGTCATTCTCACTACTTGTCAAACTATCCTCGAAAATATCATTGTTTTAAAACAGTAATATTTTATGGTAAAATAGAAACTCACACTCACTTATAATCTCCAAAAATAATTAAACATGTAGTTAATAAGTTTTAATCATTGCTACAAATAGTACACATTCTGAAAAGTAGTAGTTCAAATTTGACGCTTATCGTCTTCAATGTATAGATTGATATTTAGAAAAAACATTTTATTTAGTTCTTCTTAAGTACAAGTTTTGAATTTGCTAGTATATAGGATCCTATAAGGTGGATATTCAAAATAGACTTGTAAAAAACGTCTTTATTTTCCTCAACATTTGTACTTTTCATATGTTGTTCCAGAATAATTGATGACAATTCTAAATCAACTGAAATCATGATACTAAAAGTGAAAAGTAGATGAATTTACATTCTTATTATAGTTGAGTGTATATAACCTTTATTAATTGGAACTTGGCATGCAATTTTCCAATAAAATATCTGCGAGACATCTGATATGAATCATTTATAACATACCAGATTCAATAATAGCAATGATATAATATTTTGACAAGCAAGTACATATGTATAGAATAGCTCCATATTTTTCACTGGTTCGGAGCATTTAGCCAAATAAAAGTTTAAAAAATAAGATGGAATTGATATTGAAGAAATAAATTTATTACTCTTAAGTATAACAATTATAAAAATCTAATAAAAATTTTATTTTTTACTATTAACAAAATTTTTAAATATTGTTTTTGTCAAAAAATTTATCGTTTGAGTTGATAACCGCTTGAACAACGTCCTTTCGATTAATTTTGTGTCACCTAGGATGTAGTTACATTTTTGTTGGAGAATATTCCAGAGCTGCTTTTTTGGAAGTAGGACACTTCGAACTCTTCTATCAAGCTCATCCCACAGTAACTCAACAGGGTTGAGATCTGAACTCTGCGATGGCCATGTCGTAACTTGTTTATAATACTTTCGTTATTTCAGTTGCAGATGTATTTAAGACAAATACAACCATGCTCAAATGTATTAGACACCTTACGAATTTATGTACATACATACATATATAGTTTATATAGTTTAGTCAAAAGAGAGGTGAGGAAAATAAAACTGTTGTGAAAATTATGTACAAAGTGTTATTTAGTAATATAATACAATTTATCAATATTTTGTCGCTCCGCCCTTGGCCTTAATGACAGCTCGCACTCGTCGAGGCATACTTGCTACTAAATTGTAACACTCTGCCGGTGGTATTGCGGCCCATATTTGGCGAATTTTTGTTGATAATTCTGCTTTTGACAGGCATTTATGTTCCGTGATCTTAGTTTTTAAGATACGCCACAAATTTTCAATGGGCTGTGTTTTCCTCGAACCAATTACAGCATTACAGCTCCCGATTTGTGGCAGGGCGCATTATCTTGCTGAAAAATGTATTGTTGAATATCCTGGTCGAATAGTTTTAGCACAGACGGTTCTAATACTTCCTCCAACATGGCTAAATAGCGTTGGCTATTCATTCGTCCATCGCACAGGTACACTTCTCCGACACCGTATGCAGATATACAACCCCAAACCATGATACTACCCTCCAAATTTTACTGTGGGAATGATACATTGTGGTTAATAAGCTTCCCCTTGCCTACGCCGAACGTATAGCGTCCCAGGTAGTCCCCAAAGCTGCCAGGCAAAAGAAGAAAGTTAGCACTTAGACAGGATTAATTTTGTTTAATGTTACATGTAGACTGAATCGCATACAACGATAAGAATGTTAGTCATGAAGATGTACTTACACACCTCGATATTCGATTCATCAGACCAAAGAATCTTCGACCACATCTCGATTGTCCAATTTTCATAAATACCGCTTCTTTTTATGAGCGTCAATTAAAAGCGGTTTACGTCGCGCTTTACACCCTCGTAAACCAGCACGCTGGAGACGCCTTCTCACTGTTTGCGCAGAAACTGTTACGCGATAACGCGGTTTCAGCTCACTGGCGAGCTGTTTCGACGATTTTTTCCTATCACTGAGAGCCAGTCTTTGTAAAATTCTGTCTTCTCTAATCAAGGTACAGGGTTTTCTGCCACTTTTTAGTCTGTTAACAAACGACCCACTCTCCTGATAGCGACTAATGGTTGTACGGACTGCACGTCGCGAACATTTTTTTTTTTTGCAATTACAGCTATTGATAACTTCTGGGAATGCAGTAGCACTATTTGGGCGCGTTCCCCTAGCGACAACTCGCGTGTTTTAGGCATTTTTCTTCAACAAATAACTGACACAACATGAAAAAATAGGATAATCTAATTGATCTCTACCACAAACTCACAAAGGCACGTTGCTCACACACTGCTAGAATGACACTAAATTTCTAAAATCCACAATTTCCCCTTTCCACCTATTCTTTTCAATAGGTGATTAACTAGGGTATTCAAAAACGCATTTCTGTAAATACCATTAACTATTTTTACGGTTAATTTCCGTCAGACTTGGATAATACCGAGAATAAGGGTTTTTACCTGGGGTGTCTAATACATCTGAGCATGGTTGTATATATTGGGATTATCATCGGTGAATGTAATTATTAAATTAAGGTGCTGCAAAGCCCTCTTCTTTGGTAAAATATCCGGAAACGGTGGTGTATATACTTACGAAAAATTATAAGTACACACCACAGTACAATTTACAGGAATATGTACTTTTAAATAATATTGATGCTTCATTTCCATGTATACTTTTAACTTTGAATTTTCGTACGCTTTATACACACACATCATGCATTGATAATTAACATATTTAGGATGTGTGTTTCAAGTAGGAATGACGCCTTGCCTCGTACTTTGTGCATTTATAGTTAGTTTCTTTGAGGTATTTCGCTTTGATGTGTCTTTGCAAACATAATTTGTAGTTAGTTTTATATTCGCATACCGCACAACTAAAATCTGTTCCTTTTAGATGCTTCGCCTTCACGTGATGATCTAAATGCGACTTGCAATTAGTTTTATACTTGCATTCCCTACAATTGTATTTAACTTCTTCTCCACATACGTGATTTTAAATAATATTAAATAATAACACATATTTGAACTTTGTTTTTTTGAGACACTTCGTTTCCATGTGCACATTTAACTTCGAATTTTGGTACGGTTCATATTCATACACCGTGAATTGATAATTAGCATATTTAAAATGCATCTTTGTAAACTCGATTTGAAGAAGGTCATTCGGTTATTCCTGCGCTATTTCTGCGTCATGCCGAGCACATTTCAAACCCTTCCCGAACACGTAATCTATCCCTAAGATTACGTTCATGTTCTTGTAGAAATAATTGCATTTCGGTTTCAAACAGATTATTTTTTTACATAATTCCATTCAGATGCTTCCTAGTTACGTGTAATTTCAAATTTGCTTTGTAGTTTGTCTTATATTCACACGCCGTGCATTTAAAATCACTTTGGTTAAGATGCTTCGTCTTTACGTGGGTCTCCAGTTTTCCTCTGTAATTTGTCCGATATTCACATAATAAGCACTTATAATCGCTCTCTTTCGAGTGTTTATTTTTTATGTGTGCTTTCAAATAGGAGTGACGACTTGCCTTGTAGTCGCACTCCGTGCATTTATAGTTAGTTTCTTTGAGGTGTTTCGCTTTGATGTGTCTTTGCAAACATGATTTGTAGTTAGTTTTATACTCGCATGCCGCGCAACTAATATCAGTTTCTTTTAGATGCTTCGCCTTCACGTGAAGATCTAAATGCGACTTGTAGTTAGTTTTATACTCGCATTCTCTACAATTGTATTTAACTTCTTCCAGATGTTTCCTTTTCACATGCACTTTTAAATAATATTCATAATTCGTTTTGTATTCGCACAGGACGCAGTTGAAATTATTTTTTTTGAGATGCTTCGTTTCCATGTGCACTTTTAACTTTGAATTTTCGTACGTTTTATATTCACACATCACGCATTGATAATTAGCCTGTTTCAGATGAACTGCCCTCGTGTGTCTTTGCAAACTCGATTTGAAGAAGGCTTTATATCCGCACAGTTTACATCCGTAATTTCGCTCTTTACGATGTACGGCGTGTACGTGTGTTTTTAAAGATGTTTTATAGTTCGTCTCGTACTGGCATTCCGCACATTTATAATTGGTTTCTTTAAGATGCTTCGTTTTTACGTGCGCGTCCAAACTCTTTTTATAATTTGTCTTGAATTCACACTCCATGCAACCATACGTAACTCCCAGATGTTTTCTTTTCATATGCAGCTTTACATAATGTTCGTAATGTGTTTTATAATCGCATTCCGTGCAATTATAACTCGTCTCTTTACGGTGCCTCCTTTTTACATGCCTCCCTAAACTCGTCTTGTAATTCGTCTCGAAGTCGCACTCCATGCACTTGTAATTTGTTTCTTTGAGATGTTTGCGTTTTATATGCCGCTCTAAATACGATTTAAAATACGTTCTGTAGTCGCACGAGGTGCATTTAAAATTCCTTTCTTTACGATGTATAACCCTTATATGTCTCCTCAAATACAATTTATCGTGCGTCTTGTATTCACACTCCACACATCTATAACGCGCCTCTTTAAAATGTTTTCTATTTATGTGGGGTTTCAAATTGGATTTGTACTTTGTTTGGAAGTCGCATTTGCTGCATTTAAATCGCATTCCTCTATCTTGCGAGTAAAGAACTTTGAAGAGTCTAGCTTTCGCGTACGATTTCAAACTGTCTTGTTTCTCCTGTAGTTCAACGCTTGCATGCTTACTTTTAACGTGAACCTTCAGAGATTCTTTCGTAACACATCTTTTATGACAGATCCCGCATGTGTACATTTTCACTGTATAGTGTTTGTTGATGTGATCCTTGGAGTTGGTTTTACATGAGGTTTTATACTTGCACTGCGCGTATTTGTATGCCTCACGCTGTCGTCTTCTGCGATTGTTTGTTACTGATGTAAGCCTCTTCACTCCTGTATTTTGATCGGTGGATTCAGGGAGTACACAATGTCTGAAAATAAACAAGCCCGTTATCGATAATGTTCAAATCAAATCTGATAAAAATCAAGACTTTTCAACATTTTTGCTCTACAAAAGCATCTTACTTTATTTTTCATTAAAAATTATTTAAAAAAATTGCGCAACAATTTAAAATTGATAAAAAACTGACAACATATTTGTGTTTCACTCAAGCCACTGTTACAAAGTCAAGTGGATTTAAACGATTTGATATTACTTACTTATATGTAGTAGTGTGAAAAATAATGCAAATACTAGACATGTTACGATAAGTTAATATGATATATTTATTGTAGGAGAAATTACTTCCAATCTTCCATCCCTTTACCTGATAAGTATTATTACTAAAAATCTGTACTACGTACAGATTGACTAATAAAAATGCGCGATCAGCACGTGATCGTTTTCTGATTGGTTAAACACATATAAACATTGCGAAGTTAAAGCTGTTTTTACACACAAACGCTACATGTGTTGCAGCTGAGTATGTCTTGAAGAAGTTTGATGTTTCATTATTTCTGTCATTACTTCTTTATTTGATTGTTACTAGCGTTTATATTTTGTAAATATCGTAAGACTTTAAAAAGTATAAAAAAGTCTTGGCGCGATATAAAGCAGAACTTCTAAAGTTTGTAGAAGATTAATTTCTTGTAGTTTTAGAGAGCATGGCGTGGCATTTGTTACGTATAATCGTAAGGATGGCGGAGTCTCCATTAAGAAAGCGGAAGAGAAGACACTTTAACGTAATTGATAAGCAATAGAAATTGAATATATTCAAAATATATAAACTACAGCACCCAAATTGCATCAAAGCATAAGATGTTTCCATTTAACTGCCGTAACAGCTGATAACATTGTTATAGAATTAAATTAAATGCTTATATTTAGTTAAAAATGTTTATTCTTACAGGAATATCAAGAGCTAGTATATATAATATTGTACAAGAGCACACTACATACCGAAGTTATCAAGGCAGACATTATATAGATTATTGAAAGAAAGAAATTTTTTGCTTACCTTGATATTTAGTTATATGAAGAGAGCTAAGAATAACCACTTAGAGGAGAAAGATGAATTAAATGGGTAAATGAAGGTCATACAACATCAAGAGTTTGGTTCGATGAAAGCATTAAATGCGCACAGCAAGCTTTCAATGAGGGTTTGTCGACAGGTTTGAAAAAACATAGTGAAAAAGGAAGATGGTTGATATTATTACATATTAGTTGTGAGGATGATTTTCTTGAGAATGGCCTACTCTTATGACCATCAAATAAAATAGGTGATTGCCGTGAAGAGGAGAATGCAGAATTATTTGAAAATTGATGTGAAAAATTTCTACCTCATTTGGAAATTAATTCTGTCATCATTATAGACAATACTTCCTACTAGAAAATTAGAAAAATATTATATTATATATTCTAGATATTTTGAAATAACATTGGTGAAAGATCTACCTTACTGACGCATATTTTTTTTTAATAGATGGCGCCACTAAGAATTACTACTACAGACTGTGTACAATTACACTTTATTCAATTCCATAAATAGCAATCTTACCCGGTGTTTTTGTCGTAGCAGTATTTCATGTGATATTCTAAATATTCTCTTTCTTCCATGTAGATTTTGCAGAATGAACACCGAGCAATTTCTAGAAACGAATAGAAATACACTAATTAAATAGATTTATCAGAGATCTAAACAATTTAGCATATCTAAGTACGAGGGTGGAACCCTTTACTCCACCCCTGGCCCACTCACAACAAAAAATTTGTAAATATTTTACTTTTATTTGTCTACATAGTCTCCATTACGGTTAACACATTTTTCCAATCGATGTTCTAGCATTTCTAATGTTTCCCGAAAAAAAATTGTTCAACCTCTGCAAACTACTGATTTACCGCACATATCATATCATTATTTGATGGAAATCGTTTACCACCCAAGTGTCCTTTACATGTTGGAAACAGTTGGTAATCGCTGAGGGGCCAAATCTGGCGAATATGGCGGATGCTAAACTAATTAGAAGCCTGCCTAAGCTATTGTAGCTGTTGCAATTGCGGACCTGCGACTGGGTGCGTTATCCTGATGCAAGAGAACACCATTGCGCAACTTCCCCCGACGTTTATCTTTTAACGTGTCGCGTAATTTGAAAAATAAGTCCGTATAATAAGTACCTGTACTTGTAGCTCCCTTCTGCGGGAAATCTACTAAAATTACGCTTTCAGTATCCCAAAATACGGATAGCATGATCTTCCCTACTGAAGGTTGCATCTTAAATTTTCTCGGCGGTGGTGAACCTCGATGTGTCCACTCCTTACACTGTCCTGTATTTTGATCTCTACACAATAATGATGAATCCAGGACTTTCCAAATTTTAACAACTAAATTAGACTATTGCAATGATTGTTGTGCCATGGACTGATGCAATATTTCTAAATTATCTCATTTGTGTATTCGGAGGATATACTTAATTCCTAATTAGCATTTTAGTAATAAAATATGACTTAAAAAAATACAAAGAGGGACACCACGTGTGTATTGTTCGTCAATTATTATACAATCTGTATGTAAAGTAAAAATTAATCTTGAAATATGTCATTTATAAATATTATGTGGTCATTATGTCATTAGAACCCGTTAATTAAAGTCTTTTGTTAAACAAACGTTTAGGATTAAATTAGTACATTGTAAAAACCGTTTTCTTACTTACCATCAACTGAAGATGTTCCAATGATCTCGCTAGAGCAGACACTTTTGTGTTCTACCAAATAAAACTTCGAATTAAATCCCAGACAACAAAACGTGCAAGCGAACTCGTCTTCGTTATTCGTCTTTATAACAGGAACGAAATCCATTTCCACATTCTCATTAAGACTGACATCGTATTCTTCACCAAAATATACTAATAGCTCTTCGTCTTCTTGGATTTCACGAATGCTAAGATAATATAAGTTACTTTCCTGTAGAACTGGCAGTAGATTTTGTTCAGAAGCACTCCTAGCGGGGTTAATGTACTGCATCCAATTCATTGGTTGCAATATGCCGCCTTTGCTCAAAAACCTTCCTCCTTTTATCTTCCAACTACATTCTGAAATAGAAAGTCCGTTGAAAGGACCTATTTTTACCCCTTCAGGAATTGCTTTTAAAGCGAATACTCCAAAATGCGCCAATAAGCCTTTTCTTATTTCCAAAATAGTTTTAGGTATATCGTCTTTTAGGTTTTCATATGCATCACCAGGAGCATTTCTGTTTAATATATGCACAAGCATTTTGCATTTTGTGCAGTAATCTTCATAATTTTCATGGCAATTGTTACAAGCTATAAAACAAATATTTTCACAACAAAAAAAACTCTGGTACAAAGTTACATCTTCAGTTTTAATACAGATTTATTACAGAATGTAATTTAAAAGTATTATTTACATACATATAACCAACTTTCGGATATGGTTCAGAGATAAAAAAGTTTAGAATTCTAGACAGGACATAAACAAATTATATTTTGTGTACTGCATAATGCCGTGTTTCTTACATACTTCAACAAATAGTTAGCCACAATAATTTGTAAATCCTTGAATAACTAAGTTGGATAACACAGACCTACTATTAAATTTTCTTTTTCTGTTGATTGTAACTTGACACCTGTTTTTAAATAATATTGTCACGGTGATTTCTAATATCAAATCCATTTTTCCCTATCACATCAACCTTTTCCTCTATGGCATTTTTTCCGTTTTACTCGTTTGAGTGTCATTAGTAAATTTAAATACTTAAATTGTTCGAATTGAAAAATATTCCAAATACATTTTAGTTGTTAGCTTCAAGATGAAGTTATTAAAGTATACAAACCATAACTAGATCTTAAAATGGTAAACTTTTAACTAGAATTTCAAAGAGAATACAGAAACTTTCCGTGTTTTCTCTGCCTCTGCAATAGTCGAGCAAAAAATCAACACTCGATTGGCCTTCTAACTAGTATATGATTAGACGTTCGAGGAAATGTTATAAGCCAACCATTAGTGGACAGAAAAAAAAACATTTTTTTACCTCTTCACATCAAACTAAGTCTTATGAAGCAGTATGTTCCACAACTTGCTTATGACAAAATGAAAGCGGGTGACTACACAATCGAATTTTAACGGGAGACCCAGATTTCATCAACACTATGAATGAAATTGAGAAAGAGGCCTGGATTTCATTCAAGATGATTGCCAACAATTGTCTTGGGAACAAAAAGTTTTGCAATAACAAAGGTTTTGTAGAAACGATGCTTGAAAACTTCAATCGTCTGTGCTCCGACATGAATATAAAACTTTTCTACATAGTCATCTTGACAGATTATCTGAAAATTTAGGTGCTGTAAAAATATGGAAGATCGGTGCCAAAGAAGATAGGATCCTCATATGATGACTGACTACTGTTGGAATATTCATAGGGATTGCTAAAACAGACAATACAGCAGAAAGTGCTCCAAGCAGAAATATATTCCCTGAATCCTATGTGTTAAATGGCTATTTTGTATAAATACTATTGTAATTTGTACTAAATATTGCGTAATTATTTATGCATGTAATTATTGTATTTAAATAAACAAATTGTTATAATTTTGTACTTTGTCTATTTTATATCGGACTTCAACAACTTAGTCACTTTTAGTGATTCTTTAAGAAGCAGGATATGGCATAGAGCCAAATTTTGACATGATGCGTGATTTTTGAATTTAGCACGTTCAAATTACTAAATAACAAATCTCATTTAAAAGTCAGCAAAAATCGTGCTGACCAGTGTAATTATAACGATTAAGATATATCAAAATAATTCAGTTAATTATATTAATAAGCCGTCATGAATAAATATAATGAATAGATATGACAAAAATAGAGGAACTAAAATAAAAGTTAACTATGCAAATTAATGAAGTGAACAAAATTCATGTTTCATTTAAAAGTAAAGTAAATTATGATACATGTTTCTCCCTAAGTTACATCATAATTCATGGCAGTACAAATCTGTCTTAGCAAATGAAATTATTCCAATTCTTTTATTTATAATAATAGAGTTTTTTCACAATATTTGTTTAAAATTGGTGTTTATAACAATTTTTATAAATACAGTTGAAATTGCTTCAGTATCTGTAACTATTATTAAGAAAACCAATAAAACGAACTAAAATTTAAGTATTCGGAGAAGTGGTTAATACAGATATATTAAAAGCTACTTACACAGCTTTTTATTATATTTAGTTTTCCCATCAGTAATAATAATTCCATCTTCAATTTTAACATTGTCATTTAATGTACAATCATTTTCTTCAGATGATGATAATTCCGTCTTGAAACAAGTGGATAGTTGATAATGCTTTATTTCATCACTTTTTAAATAGTTTCTTTTTTGAAAATCTATTATATTAATGTTAGTTTCACAAACGTATACTTTATTATCTATACAATCATCTTCAGATTCTTTCTTTATATTCTCTGGAAATATTGTATTACTCATAACACTATCTGCAACTTTTTTAGGCATTTTTAACAATAAATATGTAAGTAATTAAAGGAATATATTGTCAATCCACTAACATAAACAGTTATTTCTTATCTATGAACATAAACTTGATTCTAAACTTGGAGCTAGAATAGAACTCTACATTCAAATATAACGCACACACTTATAACCGGGAAAGTACAATGTAACCAGACGGTTCCACGTTAATATCGCTATCTATTGTTAGAAACGAAAACTTATTTTATACGATTACTCTCTGGTTATTTACATAATTTTGAATTTTTATTCTTATTTCTATAATAGATTTATATTTTTGTATAAAAATATAGAGTTGTATTTCATAGTTAAATATGAAATTATATTTACCTATTCTCCATTCATCTGAAATTCTTACCAAACTTTCTTCTTCAGACTGATTAGCTCTTGAAGGAATAGATTCTGTTAAGAACAAAAGTACATTTTTAAATTCAAATATAGTCTAAAATATAAATTACTTTACCTGTTACATCAAGCATAGGAATAGCATTGTTAAATGTATTAACTTATTTAAAGCAAATTTTAACGAGAATGAACAATAATAAGCATTCAAATATATCGCGCAAATAAGTATAGTACCTGATATTTTGGTAGATGGCACAATTCCTTCGGCAAATTTATTTATTACTCTTCTCTTTTAATCTCCCGCTATTGAGTTATTGTTGTTGTTGTTGATGTCATGTAGGACTGCTTATATTTGTCAGAAACGCTAGCAAAATGTTTGGTGCAAATAATCCAGTATTTTTGGAAAATCACACAACTATAAAGGAAGAATTTGAAGACGATAATTATCGAGGAAATAAAGTATTTATTAGCGAAACTACAATTAACGCAAATACTATGGAATTAAATGAATATGAAAAAGATGATGAATTAAAACCTGATTTAAAATTGGAATTATCACCATCTAATGCGAATCTACACAACAGTGTAATAGATGAGTTTAAAATCGAACATGTTGTCGTTGATGATTTAAAAGTCGAATTCAACGATAAACAGTTATGTAAGTTTA
Organism: Dermolepida albohirtum; assembly: GCA_031893035.1. Classification (NCBI taxonomy): domain Eukaryota; kingdom Metazoa; phylum Arthropoda; class Insecta; order Coleoptera; family Scarabaeidae; genus Dermolepida; species Dermolepida albohirtum. The sequence continues at coordinate 39,001 of JAVIWB010005122.1, forward strand.
TATACTATATGTTATTATATGTCCATACTATTTTCTGCACAACAAAAGTAATAAACTATTCAGACAAGTCCACCCCTTTTAAATAAATTATTTATAATTTATTATAATAAATATGTATTTCAAAAAGAACTTTTCTTTTACTTAGACACGTATTTTACATGCCGGTCAAGTAATATACTTTGCAAAAAAAACGAAATTGTAATTTTTCTTAACAATTATTTAATAACTAACATCGTTGTGGATATTTAGTTATTAAGTTTAGATCATAAGTATTAAACAGAATAATATTTCTAAAATAACTTTCAAAGTTTATTTAATTGTGGTGAACAAATAAAATACACAAAGAAGTGTGTATCATCAAAAAGTCTTGTTCCAAAATTATTCTAATTTATTGTATTCGTTTTTGGGAAAATTAATTCACAAAATAGTTTCTGTATATAATCTGTTAAAACATGTATACTTTCATGTCTGAAAAATGTGCTATAATTTTGATCGATATTAATTTAAACTTTTAAGAGCTGCTTAGAACATATAATGCTTAATTTCTCATTTAATATAATAATTATTCACAATTTATATTTTTTATGTGAAAAAAATATCTTTTCAGTTTGTAGGAATTGTAATGAATATTATGAAGAATATTGCATCAAATGTGGAATGCTAACATGTATCTTAAATGGATATGGCGTTGATAAAGAAACGAGAAAAGAAATACCAACAGATATTTTAGAAATTCAAGAAGGTTTATTCAGAAACACAGGTGTATTTGCTTTAAAGACTATACCAAAAGGTGTAAGATTCGGGCCTTTCACTGGATTTAGTACCACAGAATACTATTGGAGACTTAAAGGTGGAAAATTTGTGATCAGCAATGATAAATTAGGATTTTTAAATTGGATGCAGTATGTTAATTGTGCTAGGAGTATTTCTGATCAAAACCTACATGCATTTGAATATGAATCTAATCTATATTATAGCAGCATTCGTGAAATCAAGGAGGGTGAAGAATTATTGGTATATTTTGGTGAAGAATACGAAGAAAGCTCGACTAACGATATAGAAATAGATTTTATACCTACAATAGAAAAGGATGTTGAAGATGTATTTGCCTGTACTTATTGTTGCCTTGGATTTAGTTTGAAAGAATATTTGCTGGAACACAAAACTGTTTGCCATAATGTTACAAATGGAAATTTTGAAGGTATGAAATCAAGAACTATTTTCTGACACAATTTTCTCAATAAGAATAACCTCAATCATTATTGCCACTATAAATTAAGGGGACGTAAATGATTTAACGAAGCGTTTGTGGGGCTTTTTTAAATTAGATATTTTTAATTCAGTTTAAAAAATTACATTTATTCTTTTCAATATGCTTTAAAGTGTAGTCTGACATCTTTGTATCAGCAACAGTACAGATACAGATGAATTTAATGTGGCGTCTCATTAAGTTAATTTTTTCTATTCTTTTACATTTTTTTATTGCTTCCTGTTCTGTTCCTTTTCTTCCATTTCTTTTTTGACTCGCATTTTTCTCATGCTTTTACTTTATTCGCATCTATGTTTCTTCTAGACATGTTCACACTATATTTCGAAATCATTTTAAAGTGTTATATGTATTGTAGTTGTGTATTCTTCTTTTTTTTATAAATATTTTTTAATTCATAGTTATATTCGTTTATATTTTGTTTTAACAATTTTTGATTACAATAATTAAGTTATTAATAACATCTTCATAAAATTTCAGAGCTCAAGCAATGTCCATTTTGCAAAATTTACCTGGAGAAGAAAGAATATCTAGACTGCCACAAGATTTACTGCTGTAAAGGAAATGAAAAGTAAGGTTCATTTTTCTGCTATCAAAATGATTCAATGATTTACGATTCATGTCTAGCATTAAATTGAATTACATTAGAAAAGAGAAAAACTAGTATAAAAAACTACGTGTATAAAGCCCTGGTCATTTGTATTAGACAACCTTGAAAAAAAGCATTATTTTAAACACGGTTCGATCTTCACGGATATCGGTCGCAGCTTGAAAGATATTGCCGAATATCGTCTTTGTTGATTATTTCAGTGCCGTTATAAACTAAACTTTTCATGGAGTCCCACATGAAGAAATACAATGGATTTAAATCGGAATTAGGCGGTCACGGAATTCGACTACTTCGTCCTATGCATCTAGGATGTCAGTAGTTTAAAAACTTACGCACTTCATGAGAATAATGGGCAAGTGAACGATCATACATGAACCGCATACAAGCTCCCCTTTACGGAGGAACATTCTCCAAGAAATCCAAGTAGCTCAGTCCATCAAGCCGTGTATCTAGTACGTGCCGGCCTAGCATTTGTTCACCGGCCCGCACGTTTATTGAAAAATAGTGTTGAAAACGACCTTGATGTATGGAACAAGGGTTTACATTGGCTCAGTAATAAACGTGAAAATAACACTTTCGCGGCAAAGTGCGGCTGTTATGTATCTTTCCGATGAAATCATCTACAAAAGTTAATTTGTGGCGGGCGATCAGCTTCCGTAAGTTCTTGAATACGTTGCACGTGATAAGGTTGTAAAAGTACACTAACCGGTAAATAACATCCTTGAGGCGAAGTGCGGCTGTTGTGTAAGTTTCCAACGAAACCAACTACAAAATTCCTTCGACGTATATTATGGACTGTTGTATGTCAAACGCCTACCTCGCAGTCGTTCGGGCACTTATTTTTGAATATTCATCTACAATATTCAAAACTCGTTCCTCTGCATCTAGTATCTTACGCGGTGTTTCACGGCCACGGCCTTCATGACTGTATCGCGATCTCTCAATGGGTACACCGTCTGTAAGACTACTTGAAGGATATCTTCGGGTCGAAAACCACCGTTCACTAATACATCTACTATTTCTAACATATCCACTTGTGTCACCGTATAGTAAGACGACGTCTGTTAATTCGTGCTTTGAATAAACCGTACTTTCACAGAAGTTGATAACAAATTGACATCTGACAGTATACATCATCGTATCTACAACTAGCACCACTACCTTTTAATAGGGGTAGCGTTGCAGTTATAAAGGAATACTACATTTTCCAGGATGGGATCCAGCCACAGGTATCTACTAAGTTTTTTTTAAATCTCGTTCGAGATGCAGTTTTGCAAATTAACATTTTGTGCTTAATATCATAACAGCTATTAGATATTAGAGTACATCAGTGCAATTTCTTTACACTCTGTGTACACCCGTCGAACGCATCACGAATATTTTTGTTCTGAAACACGAAGTTTCATGAGCTTTCGTTTCTCCTTCTTGTTCGTGGGTCGTATGTATTGACTGTTAAATTTCGTGACGATATATCAGGTTGTTACAAATGTAATGTCCGTTTTTTCCTTCAGTCTGAACTGAATCGCACCTGTGTGAAGACGTGTATGTTTTTGGTGAAAATTATTATTGTATTTGTAGAAAAGGGTATTTATTTTGAAGTGTGTACCTGTTCCATTTCTTGGAAAGATTAATACATCTGTCCTTGTCTCGCCTATGGAAATGCTGTCGGCAAGAGATATTCGGGCAATTTACTTCTTTCAATTTAAAAAGGGATTAAATGCAGCTGCGGCAACGCGAGAAATTAATCAGACGTTCGGTGAAACCACGTGTAATGAACGCACATTACGGCGATGGTTTAAAAAATTCAGCGAGGGAAATTTTGATTTGGAAAATGAGCATCGCGGATATGCGCGTAGCACCGTTAATGACGACGAGCTGCGTGTAGAAGTTGAAAGTAATCCGTCGACAACAGTGCGTAGCCTTGCAGAAACATTTCAAGTGTCCATTGCCACCATTAGTCGTCACCTTTCTTCGAATGGCAAAGTAAAGAAACTCGATCGATGGGTGCTGCACCAATTAACGGAAGCCAATAAGCTCCGTCGATTAGAGGTGGCTACCTCTTTGGCTAATCGACAGAATGTTGAACCGTTTCTTTATCGAGTGGTAACGTGTGACGAAAAGTGGATACTCTATGATAATCGGAGACGGTCAGGACAATGGTTAGATCGAGGTGAAGCACCAAGACAGCATGCACGAGCATCACTTCACCCGCGAAAGATTATGGTGACTGTATGATGGACCAGTAAGTGTATTATTCACTATTTATTTTTGCAACCTGGTGAAACCATCACGGCAGCGTCCTATTGTGCCGAACTGGAAACTATGCATGGAAAATTGAGCCGCTTGCAGCCCTCACTAGTCAATAGACATGGACCCATACTTCTTCATGATAATGCAAGACCTCATGTTGCACGACAGATAATCCAAAAACTTTCGGAATTTGGTTACGAAATTCTCCCTCACTCACCTTATTCACCTGACCTTTCGCCAACTGACATTTCATATGTAACAACCTGATATTTCCAAACATCTCCAGTATAAATTGACAAATGTAGATGATCTTACTATTTTATTTGAATACTTATCTGTAACACATTCATTTATTTTCAGACCCTGTATACTTCCTATACTGGATGACAATACTTCGGAAGAAAAGGGGCATTTGTCCGGAAACAAGAAACACACGCAGTGCAAGTATAAAATATCATGCAAAAGCGACCTCAAAAACAACAGTAACAGGCATTACCAGGTGAAAATGTTCAGATGTGGAATTTGCTGCAAAAGCTACAAGAATAAAAACAACAAACGGCTTTTGAGAATGCATATAAAAACGAAACATCTAAAACAAAGAGATTATAAATGCGATCACTGTGAATACGAGACAAACCACAAATTTTACTTGAGGGCACATCTAAAAACAAAACATCTGAAAGAATATGATTATAAGTGCATGAAGTGTGAATACAAGACAAATTTTAAAAGAAATTTGAAAGGGCACATGGAAACAAAACATGCCAAAGAAAGCCTTTACACATGCATAGAGTGTGAATTCAAAACGAACTATAAATTGAATTTTGAGAGGCACGTAAAATCGAAACATCTTAAAGAACATAATTATAATTGCGTTGACTGTGAATACAAGACAAATTACAAACACCTTCTAAATATGCACATAAAAAAGAAACACCTGAAAATAAACGATTATAAATGCACGGAGTGTGATTACGAGACCAATTATAAGCACCTTTTAGAAAATCACATAAAAATGAAACATCTTAAACGATCCGGCTATAATTGCGTGGAGTGTGAATACAAAACAAACTGTAAATCAAACTTTGAAACGCACGTAAAAACGAGACATGTTAATGAAAACGATTATAAAGGTGTAGAGAGCGGATACAAGGCAAATAATAGTCATTTAGACAGTGTCATAGACTATAACTGTATGGAGTGTGAATATACGACAAACTATAAACAGTGCTTGGAAAGACACGTGAAAACGAAACATCTTAAAAAACTCGATTATAAATGCGCGGATTGTGAATTTGGAACAAATTATAAGAAAAACTTCGAGGCACACCTGAAAACGAAACATCTTAAAAAGTACGATTTCAATTGTTTGGACTGCGAATACAAGACAAATTACAAACACGTTTTAGAAAGTCACATAAAAGCGAAACATCGATAAGAACAGGATTGTAAGTGCGTGGAGTGTGAATACAAGACAAATCATAAATCAGAGCTCGGGGTACACGTAAAAATAAAACATAGATAAGAACACGATTATAATTGCAGGAATTGTGAATTTGGAACGGATTATAAGCAAAACTTCGAGGCACACCGCTGATTTTAAGGGCGACAATTTATTCGCCCTTAACTAATTTGATAATAATTATAATTTTTGCACGTCTTAGTCCGCACATTTATTAGCACTACCACATTACATGGATTTGTGGCTAGCTCGAGCGCTACAATAAATGTAAATAAGATAAGAACTTAAACGAGTTAATAATATTAATCACTTACGGTTGATATATAACCCCTTTTCACACTAATTTTCGTACTCTGTATACGTATTTCGACAACTAAATTGTCATCATCAGCAGATAGTTAAACAGTTACGCACTTGGAAAACTTCGGCTTTTTACCGTGATGACAGCTGTCGAAATACGTATATAGAATGCGAAAATTAATGTAGAAAGGGGTTATATATCAACCTTAAGCGATTAAGTTAATCAACCACAAGTTCCATTAAAAATACTTGAGTTTTATAATAATTGTTCAATTTATGATGATTTACCAGTTGTCTAGGAGGTGTGTTAAACTGACAGAAAGATTATTAGTGTTCATAAAACAACAGGATCGACATTAAAATTTTATATACTAATTTAAGTAAAACGGATTTTTGAAGCTTAAATATATTTAATAAAAATAATTATTGAGCGAGGGCAATAAATAAAAGCAAGATATAAATAATCTTAAATGCCGTGATAAAATAAAGTAATAAAAAGCTATGGAATATATTTTATACGATGATTAGTACTTGCATGTGTGTGTGTATATATTCTTGATGAGAATGTTCTATGTATGGGTAACAGCAAAAACTGCACTCACAAAACAAGCACGTGTTTTACCGTCGAAAAGAATTCAATGGCGTCGGACGTTGTTGATTTCTTACAGATTGAGCCTTTTAAGGAAGTCGGTGGGGCGAAGGGCAAGGGCAATTGCACTAGTCATATTTAAAATGAAGCAATGAGAAAAGGGAATGGTCAGGCCAAAAACGAGAATGAATTAAAATGTGTGATGTATTGAATATAATTACCCAGATGATAGATATTTATGTAAAATAATAAACGAGTATTCTGTGTGAAACAGGTTTCAAATTGTACTTTTTAATGGAGTGGGTCGTTTCCTAAAAAAATGCAACGTAGTAAGTAGGGCAATTTTTATCGGCGCCACAGGGCAGAATCCGATGTAAGTACGTATATACCAACAAATATATTACTGAGTTTCTCATTCAAGACTGACCTTGAATGAGAAACCATAAATACTCGGTAGGTACTTATTACGAATCTGGTTCGCAGACAACTGTGACCGCATTTGTAATAATCTAATGCATGTAACGTGTAAATTTTATGCATTATATCCGGTAGCAGAAATTGTTATCCGGAAGTAAATAAATAAATAGCTCAAACAAAAGCTGTCTCTTAGATCTCCTAAACAAACTTGAGAATTTTATAGCCAATCCTTACACGTTAGGGGTAGGAACATTTTTACAAATAAGGAATTTAATTTTACAATTTCACTCAGAAACAGTGGCTACCAAAGAAAGTCGACTAAAATTACACTGAAGCTTTTGAAGGTTTGCAAACTGTTTACGCGCATAACAGGAATAATGAAGCAAGAGAAAAATTACAAAATCTGTTATTGTGGTTAGTGTACTTACCTCCAATACTGGAAAATGTACAACCGCATTAGAACACTTAAAAAATCATCTATTGGAAGATGATTTTTCAAGTCATAACGTAAAAGTTTAATAGTGTTTTAAATAAAGAATTAGACTTTATCAGATTAAGAAAGTTTGTACTAATAATAGTGCTTCTACAAATCTGTAGAAGCACATAAGGAATACTTTACGTAACTTCAAAGATTATTTTTACTGTAAATATTATATCACTAGATGGATGGAATGGTTGTGTTCTTTGCATAAGGGCATTTTCTCATCGCCACGGATATTGCTTAGCGAAACTATTAGAAATATATAGAATGTTGCAGATGTATGACCGTGAGCTCATACAGTTTGACAATGGTTCGCAGAAAGGAAGTGTTATAGTACCCCAACTGACTGGGCAGTTCTAGTCATGTGTAAATGTTTTCGTAAATAAGTTTATCATAGAGTTGGCACTGTATTGGATCAGGAGCATATGCTTCAAAGAAGTGCAAAGTATTTAATAGAATACATATAAATAAGCTCTTACCCTTTTAAGTTGCATTTTCAATATGCAGGTACATAAAGTGGATAATATTTGCATCAAGTATGGTTCTGTATACAGAAAACGCTGCTTGTAGGCGTAAGTGTTTATTTAATTTAATTATTACATGTTAAACCTCTTAAACCTTTATTACAATACTAGTTTTATCAATATAAAGACATTTCCAAATGCAAGCAAGCCTTTATTAGTGCGGCTAAAAGAATTTGTTTTACAACGGGTACCATTAACCCACAGTTAAACTTACCAATGTTATAATGTAATTTTAGCATCGGAATTTGCCCACAATTTTGCCACAAAGAAGCTTAACTATTCACAAAGGTTCCTACAATTGTAGCACCGCCCATTTTTAGTCTACGTTATTTTTGATTTGTTTACAAAGTTAATTGAATTTATCGCCATAATTGTTCTGTAAATGTAATTGTCAATAAACTTTATACATACACATTGAAGCAGTGTTTTTTTAAATTTTGGCATCAGTATTGTTGTATTAAAACACTACAAAATAAAAAGAAATTACAAAAGACAAAAATGCTAAGAAGACTAATAAAATCTGTAGTTCAATTTAGTCTTTTATTACTTAATTTAAAAGTGCAATGTTAATAACAAAATTTTACAAAGTATGTAGTTTAGTAAAAACTACAAAGTAAATCTGTTTAAACAATGGCTTGTAATTCTTTAAATATATTTAAGGAAAATGATCAATAACCAGCATTTCAAATATACCGCGCAAATATGTAGACTACTCGATATTTCGGTAGGTGGCGCAATATTTTCGGCAAATATCTTGTTTATTGACTTCGTGTACCAGAATTGATGTTATAGGAGAGTTTTAAACGTATTTATTATATTGGGACAACTATCAAAATGTTTGGTATAAATAGTCCAGTATTTTTGGAAAATCCGCTAACTATAAAGGAAGAATTTGAAGGCTCTAATAAAGTATTTATAAGCGAAACTACCATTAACATAAATGCTATGGAATTAAATGAATATGGTAAAGATGATAAAATAAAACTAGATTTAATGTCCACTGATTGCAAATTAGAATTACCACCATCTAATGCAAATCATCGCAACGGTATAATAGATAATGAAATTGAAATAGAACATGTTGTCGTTGATAATTTAAAAGTGGAATTCAATGATAAACAATTGTGTAAGTATACATACAGCATGTTGCTATATGCTCATGTTGTTTTTTTTTTTTCACAGCAAAAGTATTCTGACTATTCTGCGCCTTTTAAATAACTTATTTATGATTTACTATAATAAATATTTATTTCAAAAAAATTTTTCTTTTAGGTAGATATATTTTATATACCAATCAAGTAATGTACTTTACAAAAGAAATGAAAGTGCAAATTTTCATAACAAATATTTTATAACTACCATTGGAGATATTTAATTATCAGGTGTAGATTTATAAGATTGAACAGAATATTATTTTTAAAATAACTTGAAGTTTATCTAATTATAGTGAATAAAAAAAATACACATGGAAATGTGTATTGTCCGATATTCTTGTTCCAAAATTATTCTAATTCATTACATTTGTTTTTTTGGAAAATTAACAAAATTTTTTCAGTATGTAATACGTTACAACATGTATGATTTTATTTTTGTAAAATGTATAAGTGCTATATTTTCGGAACATATTAATTTAAACTTTTAAGAGTTCCTTGGAAGTTGCTTTTTATCTCGTTTAATATAATAATTATTCACAATTTATATTTTTTTATGTGAAAAACCTTCTTTCAGTTTGTAAGAATTGTAATGAATATTATGAAGAATATTGCCTGAAATGTGGAATGATCATATGTATTTTAAATGGATATGATAATGAAACAAGGAAAGAAATACCAACAGGTATTCTAGAAGTTCGGGAAGGTGTATTCGGAAACACAGGCATATTTGCTTTAAAAACTATACCAAAAGGTGTAAGATTTGGGCCTTTTACCGGATTTAGTACCACAGAATCTTCTTGGAGACTTACCAGGGAAAAATTTGTGACCAGCAATCATAAGTCACTACTTTTGAATTGGATGCAGTATGTTAATTGTGGTAGTATTTCTGATCAAAACCTACATTCATTTGAATATGAAGGTAATCTATATTATAACAGCATTCGCGAAATTCAGAAGGGTGAAGAATTATGTGTGTATTTTGGTGAAGAATATGAAGCAAGCTCGAATAATGATATAAAAACAGACTTTATACTTTCAATGGAAAAAGATGCTGAAAGTGTATTTGCCTGTACTTATTGTTGCCTTGGATTTAGTTTGAAAGAATATTTGCTTGAACACAAGACTGTATGCCGTAATGGAACAAATGGAAATTTTAATGGTATGAAATCAAGAAGTATTTTCTGAAACAATTCGCTCAATAAGAATAACCTCACTTATTATTGTGAATTTATAAATTTAAGGGATGTAAATAATTTAACGAAACTTTCGCAAGGCTTTTTCGAATTAGATATTTTTTATTCATTATAAAAAATTGCATTTATTCTTTTCAATATGTCTTAAAGTGTAGTCTGACAATTCTGTATCAATAACGGTACAGATACAGATATATAGAATTTAATGTGATGCCTCATTAAGTTAATTTTTTTCTATTCCTTGACTTTTTTTTTTTTATTGTTTTCTGTTCCTTCTCTTCCATTTATCTTTTGCCTGGCATTTTTTCTACCACTAAGTCTTTACTCTTCTAAATTTTCCTTTTGTCTTGATTTTCCTTCATTCACATCTACATTTTTTTTTCCCACACGTGTCCATATTATATTTCCAAGCAATTTTAAAAGGTTATGTATTGTAGTTCTGTATTCTTCCGTTTGATAAATGGTTTTTATATTCATAATTGTATTTGTTTATATTTTTGGTCACAATAATTGAGTTATTGAAAACATTTTCATATAATTTTAGAGCTCAAGCAATGCCCATCTTGCAAAATTTATCTGGAGAAGAAAGAATATCTAGGCTGCCACAAGATTTACTGCTGTAAAAGAAATGAAAAGTAAGGTTAATTATTGTATTACCAAAATGATTCAATGATTTACGATTCATGCCAGCATTAAATTGAATTAAATTAGAAAAGAAAAAACTAGTATAAAAAAAACTATGGGTGTATATACAGCCTTGACTAACAGTATTAGACAACCCTGAAAAAACCAATTGTTAAACTATTTTTAGTTTCCACATTTAATGAGATATTTATGAGGGATTTGTTTTACTTCAGCGATGTTTTTATTTAAATGGTGTTACGATTACAAAGTTAGGACTTCTTTTTGTTCCAAGCCACCCCCTTCAACAGTACTGCTTTTTAACAAATGTATTCTGCATGCCAACCAGTCTGTCTGTATTAAATTTTGTGCATAATATATTTTAATATAAAAATGGTTGGCGCCGAATGACAAACCGCACCCGCAAATGAGAGGAAGTGCCAAGACTTACTAATTACTAATATCAATCTTCATGTACTAAAATCAGTATCACTAATGATGTCTCAGGCACGATTTCCCTGCTTATATAGGGTGTAGGTGATTTACCTCGACGCACGTTAATATAGAGCGTGTTTCAAAAAGAATATACGTATTACAAAGTATTATTTATTGGCTATTGGAGAAACGAATACGTTCAGTCAGCGTATTTTGTTTACACTCTGTGTACCGGTGTACACCGGTTAGACATATCGTGAATATTTTTGTTCCGGAACACGCAGTTTCGCGATTTTCTAAACGTTTCTCGTTTTTGTTCGTGGGTCGTGTGTGTTGTCTACTAAGTTTGGTGACGAAATATTTCTAAAGCACTTCCATAAATAGTAAAATTATTAATGTAGAAGTTGCTATTTTATTTGAATACTTATTTGTAACAGATTCACTTGTTTTCAGATACTGTGCACTTCCTGTACTGGATGACCATGCTTTGGAAGAAAAAATGCCTTTGTCTGGAAAGAACAAAAATAAACTATCATGCAAAGACGACGTCAAAAACCACAGTAACAGACATTACGAGGTGAAAATGTTAAGATGCGGAATTCGCTACAAAAGGTTCAAAAACCAAACAAGCAACAAACGGCTTTTGAGAGTGCATATAAAAACGAAACATCTTAAACAAAGAGATTATAAATGTGGTGACTGTGAATATGAGACGAACCACAAGCTTTATTTAAGGGCACATATAAAAACGAAACATCTTAAAGAATATGATTATAATTGCATGAAGTGTGAATACAAGACAAATTTCAAAAGAAATTTAAAAGGTCATATGGAAACAAAACATGTCAAAGAAAGCCTTTACACGTGCATAGAGTGTGAATTCAAAACGAACTATAAATTGAATTTTGAGCGACACGTAAAAACGAAACATCTTAAAGAACATAATTATAATTGCGTGGAGTGTGAATACAAGACAAATTATAAACGCCTTTTGAAAATACACATAAAAAAGAAACATCTGAAAATAAACGATTATAAATGCACGGAGTGTGAATACGAGACAAATTATAAGCACCTTTTGGAAAATCACATAAGAATGAAACATCTTAAACGATACAGTTTTAATTGCGTGGAATGTGAGTACAAAACAAACTGTAAATCAGACTTCGAAGCGCACGTAAAAATGAAACATCTTAAAGAAAACGATTATAGATCCATGGAGAGTGAATACAAGGCAAATTACAGTCTTTCAGAAAGTGACACGCAACATTTTAACGAAAGCGACTATATTTGCATGGAGTGTGAATATAAGACAAGCTACAAACAATGCTTAGAAAGACACGTAAAAACGAAACATCTTAAAAAACACGATTATAATTGCACGGAGTGTGAATATAAGACAAACTATAAACCCCGTTTAGAAAAACATGTAAAAACGAAACATCTTAAAGAATACGATTACAATTGTTTGACCTGCGAATATAAGACAAATTATAAACACCTTTTAGAGATTCACATAAAAACGAAACATCGAACGCAATTATAAGTGTACGAAGTGTGAATACAGGACAAATCAAATCAAAGCTAGGGGTACACGTAAAAATGAAACATTTTAAAGAACACGATTGTGACTGCATAGACTGTGAATTTTGGGCGAATTATATGAAAAACTTCGAGACACCCTTGAAAACGAAACACCGTTATATTGCTTCCTTCGTTTTAGTTTTAACTACAGCAATTTATTGCCTCATAATAATTAATTTGGTTATAACAATAATAATTACAATACTTGGACGTGGTAGTCATATTAATCGGATTTGTGACTAGTTCGAGTGCTGCAATAAATGCAAAAATGAAAAGAAGTTAAATAGAAAATTTAAAAAACTGAAAGTAGGCATCGATCGATACATGATGTTCTTACGAGTATGTGACTGTCTTTATTCTTGGTAAGCATTTTGTATTATATTTTGCGATCGTATAGTAAATACATAGAATATAACATGTATGGGTTATTGTTAAAAACCTCACTCACAAAACAAACACGTGTTTTAACACTAAAAGAAATTGTACGGTGTCGGACGTAGCTCGAAGAAGTTATTGATTCCTTACAGGTTGCGCCTTTTAAGAAAGTTGGTTAGGCGAAAGGCAATTGCACTAGTCACATTTAAAATGAACCAATGAGAAAACCGAATATACGCCGAAAATGAGAAAGAATTAAAATCCGCGATTTATTGAATATAATTACCCAGATGATAGATGTTTATACAAAATAATAAACGAGTATTCTGTGTGTAACAGGATTAAAATTTCCAAGAATTATCATAGACGTGAAAGTACCTTTGTTCTAAGAAAATAACAAACTTTGGTTTATTATAGTCTGACCGTAATATATGACTCAACAAAAAGGATTTCTCATTTGAATATTTGTAACACAAACGAAGCCTTAATAATAATAATTTTGGTTCGAAGCTTCGAATCGTATTTAAATTAAATAAATACTTTTAAAAGATGATAAGAAAATTATACATGCGAAGTGTAACAGTTACACGATTATAATTGCTTGGACTGCGAATACAAGACAAATTATAAACATCTTTCGAAAAAAACATTGTTATAATTACATGGAATAATTTTCATAAATACCGGACAATATGTCACATTTGAACACTTTAAGTGACTTGAAGAATGGTCTTTTAAATGAAGAGTCAGGCTTCATCAGATTAAGAAGATTTGCACTGATAATGATTGTGCTCCTACATATTTCTTACGTAACTCCAAATATTACATCACTAGATATGGAATGCTTGTGCTCCTTGCATAGCAGCATTTTCTCATCGCTTGGCGAGACTATTAGAAACAATAGACAATCCTGATTATTTACTCCTCTGCGAACGGCTATGGTAACACGACCGACTTGGCAGCTCTTGTCGTGTGTAAATGTTTTTGTAAATAAGTTTATCATAGAGTTGGCACTGCGTTCGATCAGTAGCACATGCTTAGAAGTGCAAAATATTTAGCAGAATGCACGTAAATAAGTTCTTACTCTTTGAAGTTGCATTTTCAATAAGCAGATGCACTAAGTGGATAATATCGGATAAATATTTGCATCATAAAATGTGGTATTACAAACCGAAAACACTGCTTAAAGGCGTAAGTGTTTATTTAAGTTTATTACATGTTAAACCTCTTGTACAATAGGTACCACAAGAAGGTTTACTATTTACACGTAAATATAGCTGCTGAATTCATATACGGTGGTCTTTATAACTTGTAATGACGTTCAGTAGTCTAATTTATAAAATAGAACAAAAACATGATCACTGAAGGTTGTAGTGTGTGTCAGTGTACATTTTGGTTTTCAACGGTACGGATCGCGTACGGAGTTTGTTTTCGTACGGGTATTTTTCGCCGTAGTTTACCAGGTGCGACACTTTTTAATTATCTGCTGATGATGACAACTTAGTTGTCGAAATACGTATACAGAAAACGAAAATTAATGTGGCAAGGGGTTATATATCAACCGTCAGTGATCAAGTGAATCAACTACAGGCTCCATCAAAATTACCTAGAACAAAAACACATTTTCCGAAGGGTTGTTTGTATTTGTGTCGATATAGTAATGCGCGTAATTTTATTCATTCTTTTTTCTTTGATTTTATTTATTCCTTATATATAAGGAATGTGTGTGTGTATATATATATATATATATATATATATATATATATATATATATATATATATATAAATTATATGTTTTTGTGACAATGTAATGATTTAATTGTTTAAATCTAAATTTGTTAATAATAATATTAATGTCGTATTCGATCTATTGATATAATTATTAACATAAAAGTTTTGCGCCAATCGTGACAATACCTTAGGCTTTTAAATTAGTAGAATAATCTTGAGATGATTAATATAAATTTAATAAGTTCGCAGTCATTTTCATCAAGCATTCTAAAGTGCCGTTAACTTAAAAAAAAACCAAAAGGTATGTCGCCGAAACTTTTACATAAAATATTAAATCTAGGTATTAAAATTACGTTAACAAAGTTAAATATTCTATAGAAAACAGTACTCAAAATGCATTGTGAAAGTTCGTTCCACAATTCTTTGTTATTTTTAAAGAAGTAAATATATATTGGGTCTGGGAAAAAGTTCGTGGCGTTTTTTCAGTAAAATTCAACTGGTCCCCGCATGGCGCGTGGACGAATTCATTTAAACCGAATATGCTCCATTATTATCGACAATGTTTCGCCATTTTTTTGGTAGATCCATGATCCCATCGGTGAAAAACTTCTGTGGTTTCTGGTCGAAAAACTGAATCAAGTAGTTTTCACAGGCTTCTTTTGAAACCAACTTAATTCCATTGAGAGAGTTCTGCAGAGATCGAAACAAATGATAGTCAGAGGGTGCTATATCCGGACTGTAAGGTGGGTGCATCAAAACTTCCCAACCAAACTCTCTCAATTTTTGACGGGTCATCAAAGAAGTGTGTGGTCGGGCGTTGTCATGATGGAAGACAACACCTTTCCTATAAATCAATTCGGGCCGTTTTCTTTCAATCGCCTGGCGTAATCTCTCTAGTTGTGCACAGTAGAGTTGAGAATCAATCGTCTGACCAGTTGGAAGTAGCTCGTAGTGGACGATTCCCCTCCAGTCCCACCATACACACAGCATCACTTTTTTTGGCGTCAATGTTGGCTTAGCGAACGGTTGTGACGGCTCACCATCCTTTATCCACGATCTTTTACGCTTCCGATTATCGTACGTAATCCATTTTTCATCTCCGGTTATTAAACGTTTCAGAAACGGCTCGATTTCATTCCGTTTCAGCAGCGCATCGCAGATGTTAATTCGGTCCATCATGTTTTTCACGCTCAACTCATGAGGAACCCATACGTCAAGCTTTTTTTTGTAACCAGCTTTGTGTAAATGGTTCAAAACAGTTTTGTGGTCAATGTCTAGCTCCATGCCAATATCGACACTGCTGATATGCTTATCTTGTTGGACTTTTTCAAGAATTTCATCAGATTTTTCAGTGATTGGACGACCGGAGCGTGACTCATCTTTCACATTGAAATTTCCAGAACGAAAGCGAGCGAACCATTTCCGCGCAACAGATTTCGATAAAGTACCTTCACCGTACACAGCACAAATTTTATCACAAGCCTGCGCAGCGTTCTTCCCCTTATCATAATAATATTGCAGAATATAGCGAAATTTCTCATTATTCTTCTCCATTTTCAAGTGCGAATAACTTTCCAACCACTGCACCGATTACAATGTTTCTACGCTCAAACTAACGTTCGGAAGGTCATCTAAAAAACGAGCCGTCGGTGGTGTCGCTGTGACTTGTTGTTCTTTAGTTATCGGCAACCAATGCCATCTATCGGGAAAAACGCCACGAACTTTTTCCCAGACCCAATACTTTTTTTTAATATTGCCCAAACGGCGAGAAAGAAAAAATGCGGCTTCAAGCTGTTTGTTATCAGGTCTAAAATGTAAACAAGCTCGTGAGCTATTTGAATTGCACACCATTGTACGCTCTTTTATTAATGAAATTTCCAAGAGCTCTCTTTCTTGTTTGATATCGCTATGACTCGGCTTAAAAATATAGAGCAACAATTGCAATTTAGATCATAAACCTTTTCTTAGTAATGAGTGTACTTCTTCGAAATGCACACTGCTAACCAAACACTTCCAGTGCCAACTCCGATACTAATTATGAGTTTTTGTATTTTCTTTATTGCTTGTACTTTATTACGGCCTAGAAATTTGCCATTGTTAGCGCACACATTTTATTTTTATATTACCTCTATTACAATACCAGTTTTGTCAATACAAAGAAATTTCCATATGCATCCTTTCTTAGTACAATTTAAAGAATTTGTTTTACAACAGGTACCATTAACCTACAATTAAACTTACCAATGTTATATTGTAACTTTAACATATCGATTTGCCCCCAATTTTGCTATGAAAGCAAGGGCTTAATCACTCACGTTCTTACAATATAAATAGACTAATCCTTTGTAGCACAGCTCATGTATATAGACTACATTATTTTAGATTTTATTTATGCTTATTAAATTTATCGCCAAAATTTTTCTGTAAATATAGTTGTAAATAAACATTGTATATACATATTGAAGAAGTGTTTTTTTTTTAAATTTTGGCGTTAGTGTGGCTCTATCGAAACATTAGAAAATGAAAAGAAACTGCAAAGGACCAAAAATTATAAGAAGTTTAATTTGATTTTTTATTAACTTAGAAATGCAATGTCAATCAATAACATGAAATGTTATAATATATGTAACAAATGTAATTTAGTAGAGACTACAAAATATATTGGTTGTAAGAATGACTTTCTAATTCGTTAAATGTTTTCTTATTCGAAACAAATTTAATGAAAATAATAACCAGCATTTTAAATATGCCGCGCAAATAAGTATAGTACTTGATATTTTGGTAGGTGGCACAATTTTGGCAAATTACCTTTTAATTTTGTAGAGTTTATTGATATATACTGCAAATGGTGATATAGGACTGCTTCAAACATAGTTATTACATTTGCTAGAACTGTTAAAATGTTTGGTGTAAATAATTCAGTATTTGTGGAAAATCACCCAACTATAAAAGAAGAATTTGAAGACGATAATTATCGAGAAAATGAAGTATTTATTAGCGAAACTTCAATTAACACAAATACTATGGAATTAAATGAATATGAAAAAGATGATAAATTAAAACTAAATTTAATATCCACTGATTTCAAATTGGAATTATCACCATCTAGTGCAAATCTACACAACGGTATAATAGATGATATTAAAATAGAACATGTCGTCGTTGATAATTTTAAAGTAGAATTCAACGACAAGCAATTATGTAAGTATATGTTATTATACGTCCATGTTAATTTCTGCACAGCAAAAATATTGAAATATATTCTGACAATTCCACCTCTTACAAATAAATTATTTATGATTTACAATAATAAATATGTATTTCAAAAAGAATTTCCTTTAAGTTAAACAGGTATTTTACATGCCAATCAAGTAATATACTTTGCAAAAGGAATGAAAGTCAATTTTCTGTACAAATTTTTAGTAACTAACACTGTTGGAGGTGTTTAGTTATCAGGTTTAGATTATAAGATTACAATAACTTAAAATGTATTTGATTATAGTGAATAAATAAAATACATATGGAACTGTGTGTCAACAAAAATTCCTGTTCCAAAATTTTTCTAATTCATTCTATTTGTTTCTTGGAAAATTAATTCCTAAAATTTACTCAGTATATAATCCATTATAACATGTATGCTTTTATGTCTGTAAAATGTATGATTTTAAGTGCTATGTTTTAAGAGGTGCTTGGAACATTTATTGCTTCTTTCATTTAATACAATAATTATTTACAATTTATATTTTTTATGTGCAAAATCTTGTTTCAGTTTGTAAAAATTGTAATGAATATTATGAAGAATATTGTGCCAAATGTGGAATGCTCATATGTATTTTAAATGGATATGGCATTGATAAAGAAACAAGAAAAGAAATACCAACAGATATTTTAGAAATTCAGGAAGGCGGAAACACTGGTGTATTTACTTTAAAAACTATACCAAAAGGTGTAAGATTTGGTCCTTTCACTGGAGTTAGTACTGCGGATTCCTCTTGGAGACTTAAAAGGGGAAAATTTGTGGTCGACAATGATAAACCAGGGTTTTTAAATTGGATGCACTATGTTAATTGTGCTAGGAGTATTTCTGATCATAATCTACATGCATTTGAGTATGAAGCTAATTTATACTATAGCAGCATTCGTGAAATCCAAGAGGGTGAAGAATTATTTGTGTATTTTGGTGAAGAATTTGAAGAAAATATAAATAATGATATAGAAATAGATTTTATACCTGTAATAGAAAAGGATGTTGAAAATGTATTCGCCTGCACTTATTGTTGCCTTGGATATAGTTTGAAAGAATATTTGCTAGAGCACAAAACTGTTTGCCATAATGGAATAAATGGAAATTTTGAAGGTATGAAATCAGGAAGTATTTTTTTAGATTAAACAGACGTAATTGATTAAACCAAGCCTTTGTAAAGTTTTTTCGAATTAGATGTTTTGAATTCAGTTTCAAATTGCTTTTATTCTTTTCACTATAGTATAAAGTGTATTCTGACTACTTTGTATCAGTAATGGTACAGATATATAGAATCTAATGTGTTAAGTTCATTTTTTCTTTCTTGACATTCTTTTTATTTCTTCCTATTCTGTTGCTTCTCTTCCATTTGTTTTTCAACTTGCATTTTATCTAAATCTCAAGTTTTCCCTCTTCTGAATTTTCCTTTCCTCTTGCTTTTCCTTCACCCACCTCTACATTTTTTCCGGTTGAGTTCACACTATATTACTAAACAATTTTAAAAGGTTATGTATTGTAGTTTTGTATTCTTTGATTATGCTTTTTAAATTCATAGTTGTATTGGTTTATATATGATTAATTATAATATAATTTTTAATTATAATGATTGAGTTTAATGAGAATCTTTTTATGTAATTTTAGAGCTTGTGCAATGTCCGTTTTGCAGAATTTACCTGGAGAAAACAGAATATCTAGACTGCCACAAGATTTACTGTTGTAAAGGAAATGCAAGGTAAGATTAATTGTTCTATTGCTGAATAGATTCAATAATTTAAGATTCACACCCAGAATAAAATTGAATTACATTTGTGGGTGATCGGATTTGCTTTTAAATGGGTTACAGTTTGAGTGTTAATAATATATATTATGTTTTGTCGTTTGTATAAATCACTTTTATAAATTAAATTCGGATTGCGTGTCGATATTTATTTACAAGACCATTCTTCCTCTGCGCATGTTCTAGATCGTCCACTGCCTTATTTTCTTCCAATTTTGCCTGTTTCATGAAAGAGAATACATAAGTATTAAAGTGCTACGAAACTGACCATATCCAGTAGCAACGTTTAGGAATTCGTATCGAAATTCTGTTAAACAGCGTTTAATTGAATAAGATCAGAGCTCATCTATCTAATGACTATTTCGAAAGTAAGCTTCGATCGTGAAAATTTTATGTTCTTCAGAAAAAGTCAGCGCTGCAATTAGAACTGTTATGTAATAATAATTTAGGTAAAAATTTTGCCTAAAAAAAACACGTCACATGCACCTAAAGTCAAAAGACTGTGTATGTGATTTTTCACAGATTTATATAAATAAAGATTTAATATGTCGTTTATATGTATTTTTAAACAGTCGATTTCAATAAAACAAACCTGATTACTGATTGAAGGAAAAAGAAGATCATTGGTTGGAATCGATAAGGATATCGATATATTTTCGTTCTTCGCTAAAATGTTTATGTTGTCGATAGAATGCTCTGTTAAGAACCTATGTTCTGCTGACGATGACGTTGTTTCTTTGTTGACAGGATGGAAAACCAGTCGTTAATTATTTGACAAGGTAAAAGTAAAAAAAATCCAACTACACATAAACTTTTCTAACCTAAAAAGAAATCTCAAGATGAATAACTGGGCAAATCAATTTCAAAGGTCACCAAATTAAGTATTCGTCAATGACAGATTTTCTTTAAGCTAGTAACAATTTTGCAATTTTTTTTTGTCGACATGTCTGATTTTCGTTTTTACATATTAACTATATATGAATGCGGAAGTCAAAAATAAATAGCATTTAATTTTATTATTTCATTTGAAAATAGCTTTATTGGTAACGAATTCATTTATTTTCAGACACTGTGTATCTCCCGCATTGTCCGCTCAAACCTTGGAAGAAAAGGGACCGTCGCTTCAAACAAACAAACGCCCAGAATGCGACATCAAGAACAAGTTTAAGTGCACAATTTGCTACAAAAGATTTAAGAAGAGAGAATATCTCAAGTCACACACGGAAAATATTCATGTCGCCGTCAAACAAAAACTTAAAAAGAGGAATTACAAATGCGGGTACTGCGGATATGAGGCAAACTACAAGTTCTGCTTGAGGGCACACATAAAAACAAAACATCTTAAAGAGAGCGATTATAAATGTCCGGAGTGTGAATACAAGACAAATTACAAGCAACACTTAGCATCACACGTAAAAACACAACATCCTAGAAATCCTAAAGAAAGCATTTATAAATGTTCGGAGTGTGAATTCAACACAAACTATAAATTAAGTTTAGAAACACACGTAAAAACGAAACATCTCAAAGTAAGCGACTATAAATGCGAGGAGTGTGGATACAAGACTAACACTAAGCAGCGCTTGGAAACACATGTGAAAAATAAACATCTTAAAGCACACGATTATAAATGCACTGATTGTGATTTTGCAACGAATTATAAAAAAACCCTAAAAGCACATATGAAAACAAAACATCTTAAAGAGTACGATTATAGTTGCACGGAGTGTGAATACAAAACAAATTATAAACACATTTTAGAAAGTCACATTAAAACAAAACATTTTGAACAACGTAATTTTAGTTGCACTGACTGCGAATACAAAACAAACTATAAATCAAACTTTGAAACACACGTAAAAACAAAACATCTTAAAGTAAGTGACTATAAGTGCATGCAATGTGAGTACAAGACAAATTATAAACAACGCTTAGAAACACACGTAAAAACGAAACATCTTAAAGTAAACGATTTTAAATGCCTGGAGTGTGAATACAAGACAAATTATAAGTACCTTTTAGAAAGACACATAAGAATGAACCACCTTGAAGAACACGTTCATAATTGTGTTGAGTGTGAATACAAAACAAAGTACAAAGGAAACTTGGACAAGCACGTAAAAACGATACATCTTAAAGAATACAATTATAACTGCACGGTGTGCGGATACAAGACGTACAACAAGTTCAATTTAAAAGCCCACATAAGGACAAAGCATCTCAAAGAATGCGATTATAAATGCACGGATTGCGATTTCGGGACGAACTATAAATCAAGCTTAGAGACACACGTAAAGACGAGACATCTCAAAGTAGAGGATTATAAATGCACCGACTGTGAATACAAGACAAGTTACAAATTAAGTTTAGAAAGCCACATAAAAACGAAACATCTTAAAAAGTGCGATTACAATTGCACAGAGTGCGGGTACAAAACTAATTATAAGTCGAACCTGGAAGGACACGTAAAAGCGAAGCATCTTAAAAAACGTCTAAATGTGGGCCATGGCAAATCTATGGATTGCAAAGTTGAAACGAGCCCTGAATCAAATTTAGAAGTGCATGTAGAAAACGAAGCACCTTAACAGAAACGATTATAAATGCACCGACTGTGAATACAACACAAATTAAGCTTGGAAACGCCCGTAAAAAACGTTGCATCTTAAAGAACTTGATTATAAAAGTCCTGTGAATCAGACTTGAAGACATATTACATTCCAATATTAAATGATTTAAAACTCATTTCGTTGTCGGAAATACAGGAAGTTGAGGTGATTGTCTTTACTTTGTAGAGATGTGTAGAGAAATGTGTAAGAATTTGATCCTGAAAATAATAGAATAATAAAATCTTGGTATATTTTCGCCTTTGCACTGGTATACTACAGGGCAGTGTCTTGGGCCCAACGCTATATTTAGTACACACGAGTGACATTTTAGGAACAGAATAAACTACAATTGCCACTTTTGCTGACGATACGGTAGTGTTGGCGGTTGATAAAACTTAACAAGAAGCCAATTAAATACTCCAAGAAGTTTTAAATAAAGTATATGGACAAATCGCTGGAACATTAAGCTTAATTAAAGCAAGTCAATACACATTAACTTCACAATGTTGGGAAAATAACGGAACTTTATAAATTTGAAGAAAACAATTAGCGCCATCTATTGAACAATGTATAGTGTGAAAGCTGTATATCAACAGATTGTCAAGTTATAGCGCTTAAAGTCACAGTATCTCTTGTCACCCCGTTACAAAAATACGGAGCGCAGAGCTACTATTAAATTTTGTTTGAAACTCGATAAAACTGTTACAAAAACATCTGCATTGATGAAACAAGTTTATGAGGACGATTCTCTATCAAGTAGACGTGTGTTCGAATGGTATAACGACTCAAAACCAGGCCGACCAAAAAACAAAATTCGCGATGAATTGGTGGAAAAAGTGCGTGAAATGATCACCTACAATACAAATGCGATTACGAAATGAATAGCGTAGGTAATTAAATACGGTCAAAGACGTGATCCACGAAATTTTGACAAAGGATTTAAACAAACGAAAAGTCTGTGCTCGATTTATTCCTCACCCCATAAATGAAGACTAGGAAAGTGCTCGTGTTTAACATTGCAAGGACCCTATTGAAACAGTCAGGCAGAACTGCACAGTCGTGGAATCGATTGTAACTGGTGATGAAACTTGGTGCTCCTCAAACAAAACGTCAAAGTGCTATGTGGAAGTCTCTCCAGACTCTCCGACATCGAAAGATTGCGTTTCCAGAAGTCACTGGAGAAATATTGATTTGTTTTTACGACTGTAAAGATATTATACTTCAGGAATTCGTTCCACCGGGTCGAAAAGTCACCGCTGAATATTTTCTGGGCGTTATGGAGCGTTTGTTGAAGAGAATCGTCCGAGCGTGGTCCGAATATTAAGCGCTTTCAAGTGAATTTTTGTTGTATGATAATGCACCATCTCATAGGACCGTCCTTCTTTGTGAATTTTTGGCGAAAAAACAAGTGTTTGTGCTTCAACATCCTCCTTCGCCTGATATATCTCCAAGTGACTATTTCCTGTTCCCGAAATTCAAATTAGCCATGAAAAGAACGTTTTATGATGTTACACAAGTCCAAGAAGCCATGATGAAAATCGTTGAGGCGATTTTGAAAAAATAATATAAAAAATCTAAGCTGGCATTGATTGAACGTGTATTAATGTATACGAGATATATTTTGAATAGAAATAAATAATTTAGGCAAAATAACTGTTTTCTTTTTTTAATTTAAAAAGTTCCGTCATTCTTCCGACACTCTGTACTGAACAGATACAATAGCCTCTTTTTCATACGTCTGTGTGTATATATAGTGTCAATTCTATTCTGTATGGATCTACGAGGGAGGGTTTTAATATTCGCGGAATGGGGGACAAGGGGTGGAAATAAAAAAAAATTCACCTGCAAGACGGATACATTTTTCACATCTTTCAATTAATTTATTTATACCCTCATAAAAAAATGATTTCCCTTTATCTGCAAAATACGCCGAAACTGCCTCCTTGACTTCATCATCGGCAGTAAATTTTTTACTCCGCAGCTCTTTTTTCACTTTCGGAAACAGGTAATAATCACTCGGGGCCAGGTCTGGGCTGTAGGGTGGGTGATTCACAATTTCGAAGCCCACCTTATGCAGGGCAGCTAACGCAACGCGGCTCTTGTGGACGGGCGCGTTGTCGTGCAAAAGCAGAACACCTTTTGTCAATTTTCCCCGTCTTTTCTCTTTAATGGCTTCTTTTAGCCGCTATAATATTGAAGCGTAATATTCTCCAGTTATAGAAACACCTTTATCTTTATAATCAATCAACAATATTCCTTCCGAGTCCCAAAATACCGTTGCCATGAGTTTCCCAGCTGATTGTGACACTTTAAATTTCTTGGGAGGTGCTGTGCCCTTTTTATCCCACTGCATGGAGTCTTGTTTGGACTCAGGTTCATAATGATGAACCCAAGTTTCGTCTCCAGTAACAATTCCACTCAATACACCATCCTTGTCTTCATTACAGAGGTCCAAAAATGCACGCGAACACTCTACGCGCTGTTGTTTTTGCGGCGGCGTGAGCATTCTCGGCACCCATCTTGCGCTGACCTTAGACATGCCGAGATGATCGTGTAGGATTTTAAAAATTGTTGTATCGGATACTCCAACCATTTCTGCGAGTTGTTTCTTCTTTAGTCGAGCATCTTCGAGTACAATTTGTTCAACTTTTTGGATAAGTGCTGGTGGCGTGGTCACCTCAATGCTCCTGCCCGGCCTCGGGTCGTCTTCATGGGATTCCCTTCCTTGTTCAAATAAACTATACCACTTGTACACTATGGTTTTTCCTGGACAAGAGTCGCCGTAAACCAATGACATCTCATTCATTATGGTCGCGACTGATTTTCCTTGCCTGGTAAGGAACTTTATAACGGCACGATATTCGATTTTTTCCATATTTCACTTTTCACTCCTGATTATGTTACTTGGTTGACGATAGCTCAAAGACTAACTGTCTAATAACAATGAAACTTCGTATTTATACTAATCATGAGTCGCTGCACAGGCCACGCCCCCAATGCGCCTACTCACCCCTCTACAACCCGCTCATTCCGCGAATATAAAAACGCTCCCTCGTATGTAATTGAATATTAAGTAGCTGATTGCCATTGCATTTCGGATAATAAATTGTAATAAAATTATTGTAGTAAAAATAGTCTAAATTCCTAATTATTATATAAGACATTGTCACCAAATTATGTAGTATTTTTAAAGGCGCTTGTGCTAAAGGAGGGTTGGTATAATTATTTGAAACTACAATAGGTAAGAATTCTAACTTTATTAAAGAAACTATTAAGAACTAACTATGTGGTACCGAATTCTGTAATTTCAAATATATCTAATTTTATTATTGCAATTTCAATCATTCAATTTACTTGTGAAAGGCCTTAAGAAACCGAGAATTGTACTTTCGAATTTTTATAAACCAAATAAATAGCTGCGATAAGTATTACCAATTTATACTTCATTTCAAAAAGAGAAGCAAATTTCTGACCAGACACAAATGACAGTAAATTTTCACTGGTTGAGACCAAGACAAGATCACAAGTCGTAGGCTATCAATTGTCGACTATTTTGACATCTTTGACTGTTTATATCATGTTTGCGCTTTTAGAGATTTGTTTAAAATATATTATTTTACGGCGTACATTAGTCCTTTTTAGAATTTCGACTTGTAGATCAACAGATTATATCTACCCACATAAAAACAAGAACTTTGATACATGAATTATGTATCGATACTACCGATTTATTTGCTTTTACTTCTACGTATTGGACTAGTGCATTTGTAATTCTGTCGTAAGTAGTAGGCATGTTTCATATTTTACACGTTTTCAAATTTAATTTTACCACATAAAATTTATTAGCTTGTAATTTGGGCTTAAAGTCTATTCAGAAATTTGTCTCTCTTTAAAACAAAGTACAAAAACATGTCGTAAGTCAGCTTCCAAAAGAATCATTAATTTTTGTTCTGCCATCTATAGTGATATAAGTTAACTTCTAGGTATTTATGCGCCCATCAATTTTAGAGGGCAGTTTTCCATTTAAATTCGAAAGAGGACTTAATTTATTGGTTTACTTAAAATTTGTGGTTAGAATCATTAAAAATGTTTGTTATGAATGGCGTATCTTTGGAAAATTTTTCAAATATGAAAGAGGACTTTGAAAACGACAATTATCTAGATAATAAAATATTTATCAGTGAAACTACCATTAACACAAGTACTGCGGAAATAATTGAATATGGGAGAGACGATAAAATAAAACTAGATTTAATATCCACTGATATCAAATTGGAATTATCACCATCTAATGCACATCTAGACAACCTTATAATAGATGATGGGATTAAAACAGAACAAGATGTTGATGATTTAAAAGTGGAATTAAATAATAAGCAGTTATGTAGGTATACAGATATACCATATGTTATTATACGTTGATGTTAGTTTCTGCATCGTGAAAATATTTAAATGTATTCTGAGTGTTCATGAAATCGACTCTTTCAAATAAATTATTTATGCTTTCCTATTATAAATGTGCGTTTCAAATTAAAGTTTTATTTTAGCTGGACTATATTAATCATAACAATTAAGTAGCATATTTTCCGAATGAAATTACTGTGTAAATTTTCTTAACAAATCATTTTGTTGAAGATATCTTTTTATCAGGTATACAATATACTTGATATATCTTCGTAAGTATTGAACAAAATTATATTTCAAAAATGATAAAATTCATTTAGCTACAGTAATTAAATATAATACATGTGCAAGTGTATTAATTATTCTAATTCATTATATTATTTTCATGAAAATTCTTGAAATTTATTCAATATATAATTTGTTATAAACATATATGTTTTTATGTCAATAAAATGTATATATTATTAAGTGCTACATTTTCGTGAACCAAAAACGTTTTTCTCATTTAATATAATATTTATATACAATTAATAGTAGTTGCCATAAAAATCTTTTGTACAAATAATCTTTTTTTTTTATAGTTTGTAACAAATGTAATGAATATTATGATGAATATTGTATCAAATGTGGAATGCTCATATGTATTTTAAATGGATATGGTCTTAATGAGGAAAAACGAAATGAGATGCCATCAGGTATTCTAGAAATTAAAGAAGATTTGTCTGGACACACTGGCATATTTACTTTAAAAACTATACCTAAAGGTGTAAGGTTTGGGCCTTTCACTGGATTTAGTACCTCAGAATCTCCTTGGAGGCTAAGCAGTGGAAAATTTGTAGTCGACGATGATAAATCAAAATTTTTAAATTGGATGCAGTTCATTAATTGCTCCAGGAGTGTTTCTAAACAAAACCTATACGCATTTCAATGTGAAGATAGCCTATATTATCGTAGCTTTCGTGAAATCCAAGAGGGTGAAGAATTATTGGTGTATTTTGGGGTAGAATATGAAAAAAGTTTGAATAATGATATAGAAATGGATTTTATACCTTTAACAGAAGAAGAGCTCAAAAATGTATTTGCTTGTACTTACTGTTGCCTTGGATTTAGTTCAAAAGTATACTTGAGCGAACACAAAACTATCTGCACTAGTGGAATCAATTGGAACTTAGAAGGTACGGAAACAACAAACTTTCTCTGAAATTATGCTTTTTCAATAATTACTGTAAACTTGTATATTAAAGGTGTGTAAATGATGAAACCAAATTTATGTCAATCATTTTCTAATTAGATATTATTTTGAATTCGTTTTTAAAGAAATTATATTCTTAATCTGACGCTTCTGTCATACCTGAATTATTACAAATGTATGACGTACGGGATTTAAACTTGACTTGTGCCTTGTTAAATTTATATTTTCCTTTTCTTGATTCTCCTGTCAGTTCAATATCTTTTTTAAATGCTTTCTAAACATATACTCACTGTTTTGGAGTTTATACGTTATAGTTACATATCTTCCTTTCGATAAATATATTGTTTTCCCTTATTTATTTGTTCTTATAGCAATATTTTTTATTATAATTATTGAATGTAAGAGAATCTTTTTATGCAATTTTAGAGCTTGTGCAGTGCTCATCTTGCAAAATTTACCTAGAGAAGAATGAATATCTAGAGTGCCACAAGATTTACTGCCGTAAAGGAAATGAAAGGTAAGGTTAAATTTTCTGTTATCGAAAAGATTCAGTGATTTCGGTTGTCTAGCATTGAATTGAATTATATTAGAAAAGGGAAAAAACTAGTATAAAAAACTATCTGTGTATATACAGCCTTGGTCAAATGTATTAAACATCCTCGAACAAACCCAATATTATAAGTACTAGTATATTTCCAGGAAATCGAACATCGGATTTAGTTTTGGTTTGCATATTTAATGAGATATTTATAAGATTTGTTTCATTTTAACGACAATAGTTCAGTAGATGGCAATAAGGTCATTTTAAATGTCTAAATCTATTATCGACATGATAACAGAGTATTCATGTTATTCATTTACATTTTCCATTTTTAAACTTCCAACAGTGAAACAATGCCAAATATTCGCGAGTTGGCACAAGTAGAACGGGAACAGATAGCTTTCCTTAACTCACAGAGTAAGAGTATCTGCTATAGCTAGAAAAATGATGTGTTCGCAATGTATCACGCTACAACGGTACTGTTACGATTCGTGTGCTAGAGCCGTCCGCCCTAAAATTATTTGATACTGAAGTACCGGAGTATATTTCCAACAAGTTGGTGTAGCAATGATAACGTGCGAATATTGGAGTAGCCGGCGTAGTCTCCTGACTTGTCACCTATAGAACATTTATGGCATATTTCGAAGGTTATAGTGACAAGATATTTGTAGAAATGAAAATGTCCTTACATAAAAAATTCGAAACCGCCGTTCATAAGTACGTCTACTAGTTCTAACGTTTCCACCTGTTTCACCGTATAGTAAGATATCTGTTAATTCGTGCTTTGAATAAGTCATACTTCACGAAGGTTAGTAGCAGACTGACCTCTGGCTTACATCATCGTATCTACGGCTCCCACCACTACGCTTCAGAAAA